>BMAO01032360.1:0-28318 GCA_019973975.1 Trichonephila clavata | reverse complement strand
GTATTATTTTTCTCCATTCAAAAAAATTAATCAATCTGCATTTTGAAACCACATTATCCAATTTTCGTATTAAAAAGCACACAAGTACCTATTCAGTTCTTGTAAATTGCTCTATTATTACTTGGGATTATTTAGGTGTAAGGGTCGTCCTTTTTATGTTCGCAACGGAACAAGACACTAACTGCCCGCTTCGCCAAATTCACTGAACGAGCACGAGGATTCGCTCGTGAAACTGCAGCATAGCCAGGATCTATTCGAAGCCTATAGCTTCTACTTCCGCCGACACATTTCGGTAAGAACATCCCCGCGTAGTGGCGCACACAAAGAAGAGGGTCCCTGGTCTTGAACCGCCCCATAGCTTTTTGATTTTTTCGATTCATTAAATCTTATGTATAATTAACGCAAAATTTAATTAATTATTAGTTATTAATAATTATTTTCGTCATTAATGCTAACCATTTATTCAATAATTAATATTTTAACTGCTTTTTGTTCCCGAATATCGACAAAATCAAAAGAAATGTTAGGTGGAGCATGATACGAGAATGGTGGATTTTCTATTCTGCCCCCCCCCCCATCCCTTGAAAAAATTCCTGCGTGCGCTACTACCTCCAGGATAGCAGCTAGTGTTCGGCCAACTCGTTCGGTCTCGACACGCGGTGACACGAAGCGCTACAACCGGTAGATGCGGTCGAGGGCGGGTCGGCCGCGGTGGCCGAGTGGTCTAGGCATCGGATCATGGCTAGCGTGTCATGAGTTCGATCCTAGTACCACTAAAGATCCGCCGTGTAGGGGCGCGATGCACGTTAAATCTGTCGAGAGCTCAAACGTCCTCCCGTGGTGTGGAGTGGTAGTTAGGAGAGGGGGTGCCAGCTCAGGTGTCGTCTGCGTCACTTGACCATGGTTCAAAATTACGCGGACCGTCGGCAAAGAGCCCTCGTGTTGCTAATCAGTGCGACGTTAATATTCTCTCACTCGCGGTCGAGGGCGGAAGGCCTGCCTCGAAAAAAAACCCGCTGTGTCTCGAGAACGAAATGCTACGCTGAACAAGCGACGAAACTGCGGTGCGCGACGAGTGTAGGTGCTCTAGCCCTCTGTACACATTAATCAAGCAGTGGAATGCGCGTGTAAATTAATCGGTGTTATGGAAGTACACAAAGAGGATTTGAATTGATCTCCGTTTCCTGGAGCGCGAGATGTAGGTGTATATTTAACAAGCCGTTTCCCTCCCACTTCGCTGGGTATTTATTTCATGATGTTGTATGAATGGATACTGTTAGGCGACTTAAAATTAAATACGCACGATATTTAACTTACAGGCTTAACATTTGGTAGGTCGCTGGGCTTAAGAGTTGGTAGAGATAAAGTTTCGGTTTTTCAACTATTACTCAAGTATTCTCATAAAGAAAAATTCCATTTAAAAAACATTTTTATTAATTTTATGGAAAAAGTTATGAGAAAATGTGAAGAAGTCGAAAATAAGAAAATCTGTCTATTAAATCTTTCCTTTCTCTTAAAAAAGCACAAACGAACGTAAACTACTCTTGTCTTTTATTATAACGTTTAAATAAACTATTTTAAAGTACTATTCGTTTCGATTCGTAGGATTTCGGTTTAAATTTCAATTACTGTATGGGTATTGAACCTTTTCCACTCGTAAAGAAGAATTCATAAAATGATGTTGGATAATGCGTGGAGAAAATTCTAACAATTTGAGATTAGACGCAATTGATTTAGACAAACAAACAAACAACATTTTTCTTTAAACTTCAAGTAAAAACCAAACGATTATTGTAACAATTATGTTATCACACACACACAACTTAAAGTGAGAATTATAAAATCTGAACAGAAATATGAATGTAAATAATATAAGGTTCAGTAAAAAGCAATAGTCGATTAATTTTTGAGGGAAAAAATTAACAAACGCAATCGTTCGCACTGCCATTTACTGCCCATTTAGGTTTATAATTAGGAAAATATTAAAGCTCTTTAAGTATGTGACCGTAAGTTACTTTGTGTAGAGAGCTACATATTAGTATTTAGCAGCGATTTAGCCTCAGAAAATCTACTGTGCATTATTATTTTCGAAGTGAAATGAAAGATCTGCAAGAGACAGAAAACTTTTTCAAAGTGTAATTCGACTTTATTCTTCAATGATTATTAATTTCTGGAAAAGTTTCTCATTTGTGCCATCCTTTCATTCGATAAATTTCTTTCAAAAACAAGAACTAACGAGTTGGAAAAAAAATCTCGATAGTGTTTATAATCAACATTGATTGTCAAACTAGGAACGAAAATCTGAAAATTCGAAAACGTCTGCTCATTAGTTACGATTTATAAAAAATAAAAGTCAATGTTATAATCATTGCTCCCAGATTGTTATTTGATATGAATCAAAAGATTAAATCAGCATCCAAG
Organism: Trichonephila clavata; assembly: GCA_019973975.1. Lineage (NCBI taxonomy): Eukaryota > Metazoa > Arthropoda > Arachnida > Araneae > Nephilidae > Trichonephila > Trichonephila clavata. Next base: position 25,897 of record BMAO01032360.1, on the reverse strand, counting down.
AATATGTCCAGAAATACAAACAAGATAAAAAAAAATAAATCGAAAGTAAAGAGAACGTATTAATTGATGATGCAATATTTTGGCGACTCGTTAGTTATGGCGAAGGAAAAAATAAATATGAATGAAATCATCGAACAAGTTTAGCAATGGAAGAAGTGGTTTAGGGACAGATTTCATACACAAGTCATTATATAGGAACATTTTCTGATTAAATACTCCCTTTGAATGCGATAAAAAAAACTATTTTTTCACATTTATTGTGTTATGTTAAAAGGAGAAAATAGATTTATGTAAAAAAAAAAAATATTATTTGCCAATTGCTTGAAAATTTTAAGAGACCTGAAGGAATATAAATTCATTATGTTCGTTAATTACGAAGTTCTAAATAACTAAATACAGGGCAAAGTTATCTTTTAATCAAAAGGCCAATGTTTTTTTATCCTACCTAGTTTGTGTGATCAGAGAGAAAATCATTTCGTTTCATAGGAAGAAGAAGGTATGAATGCATTCTAAAGTTCAATCACTATAAGTATGCATCTGTTTTTAGCTAATATTTCGCTATAATTTGAAAATGTTAAATAAATTGCCGAAGGAATTTATCAACGATTAAAGTAATGTATTACGTATACAAGAGACAATTTTTTTTTAATTAGACAAATTTATAGAAACATTTTTAGGATGCATTCAAATTAAGAAAAAGCACCATTTAGGAGCATTAATCAACCAAACAATATTAACGAAGTGTTTGGAAAAAAATAATTAAATTAGTACGCACCCCCATAAATTGTTCAAAAGGCTTAAAAATATTCCATTGGACTTATGAAATATTATTTTTTATAATGTCTGTCTTGTAAAAAAAAAGTGCATCAAGATATTTTTTACAGTATATTAAACGGCGTATTTTCATGCATTAACTGAAATCTTAAGAAATTACAGAAGTGTAGAAATTAGATACCTTCTAAAAAAATTATTTGAAATTAAAATGAATTGTCTTTAGCTCTTCAAATATAGCTCTATCTTTTCGTGACTTCACGCATGCGAGGATCGCGAAAGTCGTTCTCCGGGTGGAGTCTGTGGCGCTGAACCGGAACATATAAAATATGGAATGGCTTATAGAAAATATCTGTTAGACATTTGCTGGTTATGACCGGATACAGCCGGAATTTCGCTTGTTTGGGGCACCGTACATTGACGGACCCCGAGCACTGACCCGCCGAAATGGGTCTCCTCAATTTTTAATTTGTTGCTCTGAAAAAGTCCTATTACCCTATTTTCTAAAACTCATATGAACGAACCATCCAATGCCACGGATTATTATACCTTGATAAAACAGATAATTTCAGTAAGTGAGTGAATGAATATTAACGTCGCACTATTCAGCTAGACGAAGGCTTTTGGCGACGGACATTACAATTTTGAACCATGATCGAGGATGACACCTGAATTGGCATCCCTCTCTCCTAAATACCCCACCACATCAACGGGGGGGGGGAGGTTTGAGCCTCGACACGTTTAGCGTGCATCGACGTCGCTTTGAACGGCGAGTCTTCAGCGGTACTAGACTCGAACTCATGACACGCCGCCCTCGAGTTCGTTGCCTTGACCACTAGGTTGCTGCGGCCGCAATTTCCCTGTGAAAAAAAAACGGGAAAAGGAACACATTCGAAAAGGCCGGGAAACTGGTAATTATATTATGTATTAAATAACAGTAATTAGATAAACAATTTACACACGCATAATTCAATCATGTATATATATTCCCGTTTCGAAAGAGTGAAATGTGTTTCGCGAAATCTATCCAATTCCAAAGGAGAGGTTATTACTCTTCAGAAGGGTATTTTAGTAAATGTGTGTAATGAGAACAAATATTCAAATACGTAATGCATTGTTTATGCTGCTAAAAAGTTTTTTAGAAATATCGGGGCATGGAAGAACCGTAAACATGGAAAAACACATAAAATGTTAACCACGTTTTTATATACATACCACATATTACGCACGGCATTTTTGACATCAAACGATTAAAAATTCGTACAGAAGATTAACGGTTTAAAATATACATTCTTCAAGAGAACGGGTAAAAAAAAAAATTCTACGAACGGAGTGAGTGAGAGTGAGAGAATATTAACGTCGCACTGATTAGCAACACGAGGGCTTTTGGCGACGGTCCGCGTAATTTTGAACCACGGTCAAGTGACGCGGACGACACCTGAGCTGGCACCCCCCTCTCCTAACTACCACACCACACCAACGGGAGGACGTTTGAGCTCTCGACAGATTTAACGTGCATCGCGCCCCTACACGGCGGATCTTTAGTGGTACTAGGATCGAACCCATGACATGCTAGCCATGATCCGATGCCTAGACCACTCGGCCACCGCGGCCACTTTCTACGAACGGAAGTCAATTCGTACGACACATTATAAACACAGAGAAAAAAAAATATCGCATGTCCTTTTATTACCCTATATACACTTCATACATAAAAAAACTTGTTCGAAACTTCATATATTAGGCACTTTTTATATAGAGAGAGTCTTTATTCGAAAAATCTTCTTTTCACTAAAAAAATTGTTAAAATGATACTGTAACGAAAAATAGACTTTCAGATGTCCAAATATTAAGGAATAAACTTGCAATAAAAAATATTTTTATTCAATATCGACTGAATTAAAGTTTGAATATTTTTTTCTAAAAAATTAGGAAATTTTTAGTTAATATGAAAGTTTTTAATCAGAATTCAATTTCTGTCAATTTATTAAGATCATCATTAACAACTCAACATTGCAATTTTAAAAAAGAACATTTACTATAAGAAACAATGTTTCTAACATCAATTGCTTAGAGGCCATGGTAGCCTAGTGGTCAAGGACTCGTGGTTGGTGTGTCATGAGTTCGAGCCCAGTGCCACTGAAAACCGGCCTTGTAGGGGAGCGATGTACGTTAAATCAGTCGAGAGCTCAAACGTCCTCCCTTGGTGTAGTGTGGTATTTAGGAAAGGGTGCGAAAGCTCAAGCGACGTCCTCATCACGTGACCATGGTTCAAAATTACGAAGTCCGTCGTCAAAAGCACTCATGTAGCTGAACAGTGTGACGTTAATATCCCCTCACATTAATTACTCGGCACGTATGACCGAAAAAGGAGTTTTCACACAATTAATTTCTAATATAATCCTGTTTGACATTTGTATATCGCATAGTTCAGTAGATTCGCATTTATTGTAGAATCATTTATACGCAATACTGGAACAAAATATTAGAGTAATGAAAACAATAACGTAGATGCAACCGAGCTCCAATGATATATTCCAAGAAATAATATAGAATATTATTATTCACGAGAATCCGGTAAGACTTTTTAAAGATAAAATGCAACCCTTAAAGAAGAATACGAAGAAAACATATTGAGGTTACTTTTGCATTGAATAAACAATATTTTATAATTCTTTGAAATCTGAAAATATCACGACCGAGAAAATGCAATTGGAGTATCTCATTGCAGACAAAAACACGTTCGTATGAAGAAACAATTATAATTGTACTAATACTTTCACAATCAGAAAATCACATATGCCATTCCATTCATTAGAAATTATTATGAAAAGCTTTAAAAAAAATTTAATTTTGACGAGTAGCAATTTATGTCGATTATTTTCACTAAAATCAAAAATTTATAAAAACTCGAACCAAGTTTCCTAAGTTTAAAAAATAAGAAAAATAATACTGATAAATTTTTAGCCTTAACCATCTAGAAATTATCAGTTGAATAAAAAAATGAAGAAAGAAAAAAGGGTCCGATAGATGATCGTCATCGCATTGAACCCAGTAGCATATAAATTCACTGTATTTATAGTTTAAAAAACATTTTAATCTTTTATACAAAATATAACAAAAGTTACAATTACAAATTACACCTGCACAAAATTTCATGTTTTAGAAAACAATAAATAGTCTTTCGACAAAATCGATAGAGTGCGAATATTACGAGAGAATCTTACTGTGTTCCTATGTAAGAAACATTAAGAATGTAATTCACTTGGCCGACCCCCAAACCTCGGGACCCGGATCTGTATCGGTCCGTGAATCAAATGGTACCGGACCGCCCAAGGAACATTCAATTATTTCTAATATATTTATTGTGGGGCATTTTTCTCGAGTTGGCGTGACATGGAAAACACTTTATATTAATTTTTTGGTGCAACTCTATTTTATTCCGAAGGCATAGATAAATACAAATCAATGCAAATTATTAAATTTAAATAAGCTGAAAGGTAAACAATCAACATCCAACCCCCTCAGCGGGCCGCTCTAAAATTATCGATACCAGCTCAGTGTCATCCTTGTCATTTGGCGTGGCTCAAAAGTACGAACTACGCCGTCATTAGACCTCAGGTAGCTTCGAAAGGTGACGTTAATGAACAATGAATGCTTAATGAATCGAGCCAACAATTGAGAAAATAGTGTTGTCCAACATTTGAAACACTTTCAATCGCGCCATTGGAAAGCACCTCCGTTAACTTCTGGTTTTTTTTCCTTCTTCGTTTTCTTAAAAGCAATGTAAAATTTTCAAGAATTTAGCCACAAGTAATTACAATTTTTATTGATTTAGAGATATTTCTTGCATGGACTGACTACACTAAATTCCTGAACGTAGTACGTAAAAATTATGTTTTGTCAATAGGATTTTATAAAATACTCTCATTGCATACAAATATTATTTTGCTTCTTTATTTTCTCTTGATTTGTATAATCTGTTGGGTTCAAAATTAATTTCGCTTACGAAAACTCAATTTTTTTCCAGAAAAATATATGAGCAACCATATAATTACATTATTTTATTACTGTTTCACAAATATTTTTTAATTACTATTGACACGTAGGAATGTATATACCAGAGGTGGGGAACCTTTTTACCTTTAGAGGCCGCATTTAAATTAGGCAGCAATAAGAGAGGCCGCATAAGCTGATTGACCTAAGAAGGTGACTTTTGTGAAATTATTATAGTTTTTCTATAGATTTAACAATTTATTGCATTATATAGAAAAAATAAAATATAATACTACAAAATTTTAAATATAATATACATATAAAATAATATAAAAATATTATAAAAAATACAATAAAAAATATTTTTTTATTCACTAAGTTAGTGACTTATTTGGCTTTGTTTTTTGTTTGACAGTAATTGTATATTTGGATCAAGCTTCGTAACACACAGCTTTAATTGATCCTCTAAATGTGCATCTGTAATTTGCGTTCTTAAATTTGTTTTTATTTTTGACATGAGAGAAAATGTTGTCTCGCAACAGTAGGTACTTCCGAAGCAGGAAAGTAATCGGCGAGCATGTTCTCGAAGGCATGGATATTCAACAGCATTTTTCCAGATTTCTATGGGATCCTTTTTAGCGTTAAAAAGGGATTTGATGATACTTTCTCTCTCTCTATCTTCCCCTAAATCAATTAACTCCATTTGTAGTTCTGCAGGAGTCTCGGATATATCTATTAAATGTGGTTCAAATGCCAGTTTCATAGCAGGAGTGTGCTCGTCAAAATCAGAAAATCTTTTAGTATACTCTTCTATTAAACAATCCAAGACACCTACATATTCATCGAATATTTTATTTTCACAGTTCTGCTCATTTAACATTTTAGCTAGCTCCGGGAAGTGTTGTGCAGATATTTCCGATCGACAAAGCAATGTTTTGAAAAATGATAATTTTTTTCTAAACGCTTGGATCTTTTGCCACATTTTATAAATATACCTCGTTTCACCTTGCAGGCAAATATTTAAATTGTTTTGTTTTGTCATCATATCAGACAAAAATGCAAGGTTTCTGAGAAATACTTCATCTGATCGATCACATTCTTTTCCTTGTTCTTGATAAAAGTTTAAAATTTGTCGTCGTAAAGACAAAACTTTTATCAAAACCTGACCTGTTGATAGCCAGTGAACCTTGCAGTAGTATGGTAGGTCAACACTCTATACGTTTCCTCATCTAAAGAGAGCATCTGCCGAAATTCAAAATGACGCATTGCATTTACGCGAATATAGTTGACAATGGCAATGGTTCTATCCAGAGTGTTTTGCAAAATGGTAGATTTTGCGCAAAGATTTTGCTGATGCAAAATGCAGTGAAATGATATCAATTTTTTCAAGTTTAAGTTTTCCTTTTTTAACAAAGCAACGAATCTCCTTCTTTTTTGCCTCTCATAAAAGGTGCGCCATCGGTGCAGACACTGACTAAATTACTGACATTCAATTGTAATTTATTACATACTTCTTTGAAGTTTTCGAAAATATCGGCTTCGCGAGTTCTTCCAGTTAGTGTACCCAAGTAGTTCTTCGTAACATTGAAAATCTTTAGTTATAGCACGAATAAAATATAAAACTTGTGCCGAATCTGTTCTATCAGTGCTTTCATCTAAAGCAATTGAAAAATAAACATCTTCATTTTGTATAATTGTATGAAGTTGTTCTGTTACATTTTGCGCTAATTCGTGCTGTCGATCTGTTACAGTTCTTCTTGAAAGAGGTAATTGTTTGTATTTGTCGACATTTCTTGGATCTAACATACTCACTGCTTCAACAATACATTCTTTAATTATTTCAATGTCACTAAATGGGTGGCCCCTTTTTTCAAGTATATGTGCTATTTTATACGTAACAGCAACTGCAGCGGAATTTTGATTTACAAAGGCACTAAAAGATGCCTGCTGATGATGCTTCTCATTTTTCAACTTTTGAAGTGCAGCTTTTCGTGATTCATCTTCTAAAGCGAAATATTTATGTTCTTTATGAGTCAAATAGTGTTTATTTGCATTCGCTTTTTTTAAAGTATTTAAAACTGTATTGCACAACAAACACATCATTTATCTTTCTCAGCAGTAAAGAAAAAATCTAACTCCCATTCTACATTAAATGTTCTGTTTTCATCACCTAATTTTCTTCTCTTACTATTTGACATGATGGATAAAAAAACGAATATCAAATAATATCTTAAACAACTGTTATAAGCCGTGTAACTGTTATAAGCACGCACTGTTAACTACAGTTTGCTGAAGATCGCAACAGGGAAGCGTTGAGAGATGCGAGTCAAAGAAGCCAAAGCAAGGTGTGACACTCAAATGGAAGATCTGAAACCAACAAATTTTGTAAATAGTATTTTGTAATTTTAATTTATTTTCAAATAAATATTACATAGAACATTATTCGTTTCTTTTAGATATGTAAATTACATAAATATTGTGGAATTTTCAGTAAAGAAATTTGTGGAATTTTCAGTCTTTGGCGGGATTTTTCGCGCAACTGTCATGGCGTTGATGTACAATAGTTGTTTTTTGAAACGAACTGTACCATTTTGTACTAGGTGGCAAAGGGCCGCACAAGAACCTCGCGGAGGCCGCAGGTTCCCCACCTCTGGTATATACTGTTAAATAAAGCATTTTAGAGGAATAACATTCATGAAAATTTGACGAGGACTCTAGAGCATTTAACCTTGTCGAACACCGAAGTTGGTAAAATAGTTTAATTGAATATTCAATTAAAAGTCATAGAAACAAATAAAAAAAAAATCCCTTTACAAATGGTAAAAAAAATGCATCATAATCCATTTCTTTTTTAAAGCAATTTCAATGCCATTGCTAAATTAGATAGCTCGAATACAGAAGTAGAAAAAGATAACATATGACATCGTAAATGTTTTTTAGAGTGAACACAAATCTGTTTAAATGAATTATACTTTCCGTAAACGTGTTTGCTACTATTTCTCTTCAATAAATGCAACCCTTGCTCATTCCACTCGTTCGCCTAATGAAGTGTTTAAAACTTTTAAATCTCGTGCGTATGCTTCGCTGTACTTCTACATTTAGGTTATTTTAAAATATATCATACGGAAGACAGAGAAGCAAAACGATGATCGGGTTTTTATCTTGCAAAGGAGGAAGCAGGGGGGGGGGGTCTTCCGATCTTTGATTTGAATATTGAACTGTCTTAAACACTGCGTTCGATTTAAATTTCTCTTAAAACGGTAAAATATGGATTTTTATATAATTATAGAATGTGTTCTAATAATCATTTATTTCATATATCAAATAAATCTGTGACATAAAGTTGGCGCACAAAATTATATTTAACGCTCTGAATAACTAAAAAAGGCGTCTGTAAGAGTTAATAATGTAAATTAGAATTAAATTGCCGAACGGGTCGCAGTAAGACCATCCTGCATTCATCAGAATTCCAGGTCAGTGGATATTGAGTTCTGTTCTGAATTCTTCCACAGGCCGGTGAATGTCGTGCCTTGGTGGAATGAATATTACGCGACCCCACCGCATACACCGGGCGGACGGGTCGCGGTAAGACAATCCCGCATGCATCAGAACGTAAGGTCGGTGGGTTCAGAATCCTTCCAAAGTCCGGTGAATGTCGTGCCTTGGCAAAACGAACATTACGCTACTCCGCCGCATACATTGGCTGGACGTTTCGCAGTAAGATCACCCTGCATTGATCAGAACGCAAGGTCGGTGGATAAAGAGTTCGGTTCTGAATTCTTCCATAGGCCGGTGAATGTCGTGCCTTGGCGGAACGAACATTACGCTACCCCACCGCATACACCGGGCGGACGGGTCGAGTGTAAAACAATACCGCATGCATTAGAACGCAAGGTCGGTGTATACAGTGTTCTGTTCTGAATTTATCCACAGCCCGGTGAATGTCGTGCCTTGGTGGAACGAAATTTTCACCAACCCGCCGCCAAGACAATGTGGAAGGTTTGTGGCTGGACCGTCCCGTGTTCAACAATCCGCAAGGTCCATGGTTTCAAAACTCTTTTATAATTCCGTCCACTGGCCGCTGAATGTTGTACCTTGGTGGAATGAACTTTTTATCAAACTGAGACCAAGACTGGGTAGACGGATCGGGGTTGGACTTTTCCGTGTGGATCTGAACAGACGGTGGGTGCTTTCAGAACTCTTCTGATTCTGTCCACAGCCTGGTGAATGTCATGCCATGGCGGCACGATCTTTTCGTCAACTTGCCGCCAAGACCTGACAAACGGGTTGCGGGTGGACAGTTCCATGTGCATTAGAACGGAAGGTTGGTCACTCCAGAACTCTGATCTGAATCCTTCCACCACCCAGTAAGGGTCGTGTTTGGATCGTAACGCGTGCATCAGATCGCAAATTCGGTTGGCCCAGAACTCTTTTCCAAATCCCTCCACAGCACGATCTACGTCTTGCTTTGGCGGAACGAATGCTCAGCTAACCCGCCGCCCAGCCCTGATGGTTGGGTATTAGGTTAACCCTCCTACGAGCTTCAAAATTCAAGGGCGTTTGGTCCAAAACTGTGCTCTGAATCCTTCCACAGTACGGTGACTGTCGTGCTTCGGCGGAATGAATGTTTCGCCAACCCGCCTCCAAGACCAGACGGACGGGTCTTGGGTGGACTGTCCCGCTTGCATCAGAACGCAAAGTTGAATGGTCCAGAACTCTGTCCTGAATTCTTCCACACCTCGGACAGGGATCTGTGTCAATGGGCCGAAAGTTCCGCTAACACTTGAAGGACGGGACGTCCGTCGAAACGCGAGGCGGTGGCGTGTAATCAGAACGCTCTTCTGATTACACGCCACATCTCATAGGAGAATCATGCCACACTTAGAAAGAGAGAAGCGTGCTTTAGTCGATGCATCGGGGCACATTTCACTTGCACATTCAGAGAGACCACCACCTCATCAGGAGAGACTCCCTCTCCCTATAGAACCGGGGTGGGTATTACGCCGATCGCGATCGACCGGTGGACCGCGAAGACAATTTGGAGTGACCGCTTGAAGATCAGCCGTTAGTAGTAATTGCATTTGGAAATATTCGATTCGCTGACAGTGCGCAGACTAAGTCTTCTACTAACTATAATTACACTGATATATACTGGGTGGACCACAACACCTTGAAAAAATTAGAAGTAGCCCGTACCCTGGAAAAGTCTGCCCACCCCTGCTATAGACGGTAAAGAACGTTCGTTACATTTTGGAGACTACTTCCGTGTTTCGATATCTGCGGCGTGAGGCATGCCTCGGACTATCTCTCGAAAATGAATGTCGTGCAGACTATTGGGAAAAACTTTCACGGAGCACGAGAACAAAATTTCATTTTTCGAGAAAAAATGGGAACTCTTCGACAGATCGAATTCTATCGAATTTTGGTTCCCACACCCCAAAACAGGTCCTAGAACTACATTTTGGAGATGTTTTTTTAGAAGCTGGACGTTGTGTGGAATACGGAAAAGGAACAAATTTAATTCGCTAATATATCTCAAAAACTAACAAGAGTATCTACTTATTTTAAATATTTTTAAAGGTCTCATCAAGTAAAAGAGTAACATATATCTTTCTATACCTCGGCCTCAAAGGGGCCCCTTCCAGAAGGAAGGTCTCCTTTCAGAACGGGGGCCTGAATTTGCATGAATTTCCACATTAAAAATACTCCAATATATAGACCTGGTCTAGTTTCGTATACAATTCAATTTCCTAAGCTCGAATCTGGTAGGTGTTCCCTCCAGAAAATGGGGCCCAAATTTCCAAAATGGGGCCATTAACTCCAAAACTTAAGCGAATTTCCACAAACAAAATACATCTTCCAAAAGAGAACAACTGGTTGCGTCTGAAGATGTAATTTCGTGGCTCTGGAGTAAAAGGGTTTCTCTCCAGATTCCAGGGACCAAAATTTTAAAAGGGGGCCTTTAACTCCACATTTTACAGGAACTTCCACTAACAAGGAATACAGTTTTAAAGAACTCATTGAGTCTCTCATCCAGTATAGTGGTTAGCGACGCTGAATGCTGTGCCGTAGAGCCTGGGTTCGAATCCCAGACAGGGTATGGATGTTTGTAAATATATGGTGCCTTTGCGGCTTCGGGGTACTCTAAATAGCCGTCGAGGCACAAGTCCTCTCGTGAGGTTGGTGGAAGGGAAAGAGAGATGGGAGGCCCCTGACCACTCCTACGGTATTCTCCCTCAAAATTGGGGGTGGAACAGAGCCAAATCGTACTGTTGCCTGCACGGTGCTCAAAGCTACGGCTAACGACAGGCGTACAATATAGCCCGATGCCATGATGAATTTCATGGGCTCGATCCGACTACGTCAGACAGGTGGCATTAGCAACAACAACAACAGATCTTATTGAGTAGAAGAGGGTCATACTTTTTCAGGCTCTGACCTTAAAGGGGCCTTCTCCAGGATGTTAATCCCGAATCAGAATGGGGGCCTATAACTCCGAACGCTCACGAATTTCCACAAACACCATTCGAAAGAACTTATCGAATTGCGTGTTCAATAGTATTTTCGAAACTGGTCTCAAAGGCGTGCCCTCCAGACTTCGGGGCGAAAATAAAAAAGGAGGGCCGTAATTCAAGAACTTACACTAACAAAGACCACCTAGAAATATAACTCTCGAGTTACGTCGCAGTTTTTACAGACCGAACGAGGAGAAAAAAATTATGCAGCGCTGAAAAACACTACAATCATTTATATATGGAAGCTATTTAATTTAATAATCCTTGGGAGGGGGGAGGGGTAAGTCATTCTTTCTCTGATTTCGCGCGTTTTACTTTAGCAGTGACGTCATGTCTGATGCACAAACACATTTAATACAGCTACATGATTGGATTTCGAGAAATTTTTGAATAGAAACGTCTCAAAAATTGATTTTTTCACTCGGAAATTAATTGCCAAAATAGAGAATACTGTCTTGCAAAGAAGTATTATTTTGTTTCTTTCACAAAGTTTCATTTGGAATTCCGTTCGTTCGAAAATTAACTTCGCTGTCCAAACCCCAATTTTTCTTAATTAAGTAAAAAAAAAAACATATCCAGAAATATTCCTATTTTTTTTATAGAAAACTAATTATAAAAGAAATTACACACATACGCACGTACAAAACCAGACAGTTTTATTCATATATGAAAATAGTTTTCTTGGTAATAATTTTAAATGGGTTGTACATGTCGAAAAAAATTCATTTATGTAGCTATTTTTTTAAAACTATTGAACCAATAGATCACCTGTTTCTCCCACGTGCGAAGTTAGTTAACAATAAATCTCAACAGAGTTATACATAACAATTTTCGTTACATTTATGTGCGGGTTATATGTGGGTTTGGGTTTATATTTCGTGGGTTTAAAATGTACGAAACTATTTCTACCCACCTTACTTTTCTCTGGCCATTTTTCTTCATTTAAATAACACATTTAATCTTTGAATTGAAAACTGTCGTCAATAATAATTCAGTTAATACGAATCCGAACTGGTGAAGAAACATTTTCCAATTCAATTCTATTTTTTAAAGAGAAATTTAGTTCACCGATCATTTCTTAGATCTAATGCATTCCAAATTTAATAAACATTTAAAATTTCGTTAGAAATATAAACTTAATAAAAGGTTTAGAATATTTAAAAAATGTTAGTGTATTCTACATAATTAGCAATACGAATATTCCAGGTATCTCGTGGTTCTACGTCAATTTTATAGAACAATTTTATAAAAAGATGATGATTGTTTGAGTACTAAAAGCATTAGTTCTTGTGTATCGTTTCGAAAGATTGTTTTATTTATTATTAGCCGTTATATTGTCTTTGATAAAAATTTAAAACCTTTAAGGTACTTCCTGTTAGTTTATTTTGTAATATTTCTTCCTCAACCTTTTTTCTTCTTCTTCAATTAGTGACAAAGAAAAAAATCAACTGTAATAGAGAATATATATGCTTCCATATATTCAAGAACAAAATAAGTTATAAATAATAAGAGTTTAATTATATGTTGCAAATGATAAAAATCATACCAAACTCGTTGAGGAATGTGTTTCTGTGTTCTGAAAATCCATTTGGAAACAGAACTATACAAATACAACTGAATTCTTAAATTTAAATTTAGGAGTTTTCATACAGTGAATTTCCTGCAAATAATTAAATTATTAATAAAATTAAAACTGATAATGACTTATAAAACAGAATGTATGCTATAATTTAGCATTATTTTTTTAAAATTTTAGTACCTATGAAAACTCAAATTTAAAACTAAAATTAATTTAAAGTAATTTCAATTAATTTAATCGAATTTGTTATCAGATCTGTGAAATTGGATGGCATGTTTCCCAATGATATTCTATTAAAGGATTATCTGCAAGCATTCGAAGAAAAATTAATGATTTCTGTCAATTCATCAGTAAATATACAGTATATATTAATTACAATTACAGTAAAATTATAATTTATCTCAGTAAATTTATAAATATCAGCAAACTAACAATTATATATTTAGAATTCCAGAAGAGCTTACCTCACTTTATTCCACGTAATCAAAACAAACAAATATGCTGCCGGATACTTTACATGAATAAACACGTGACAAATAAAAATTAATCCAATGCGGACTTGTGGCTGACGTGTGATAATCACTCAAGACCCGCCGTGCAGAGGCAGAAGATGCACGTTAAGCACATTAAATTTACTTTTTTGTTTTAGAAACTTAGGAGATAGAGTTTCAAGCTCAGGTGTCGTCTTCGTCACTTGACCTTGGTTCTAAATTTAGAATAGTGCGACGTTAGCATTCAACACTGAATTTTCAATGCAATGTTCAGTGAGGGAATATTAACGTCGCACTCTTCAGGTATTCGAGGGCTTTTGGCGATGGACCTCGTAGCTTTAAACCACGGTCAAGTAACGAGGACGATACTTGAGCTGGCACCCCTTTTCCTCCTCCAATTCAGTGTTGAAGGAACGTTGTTGAATATTAACTGAGAATATTATCGAGATTGTCAAAAGAAATGTCGAACCACGAGGCTATGGTACATCAATTACCTCTAATAATAACTGATATGTTTTGAATTCTTATCACTTGAATGGAACTGATAGAATCCTGTTCGAAACAGACCGTAACCACCCATTGAAATCACACTTATATATATAAATAAAAAAAAACTGTTTTTTTGAGGAAAATAATATTTATTGAAATGGACTGAATTTTAAATTCGTCATTTAAAGTTTAATAAAAACACGTATGCTGTGCATACAGATTAAATTCTAATTATATTTAAATTCGGAACAGAAATAGAACAAAAGGAATGAATCGGTTTTTACAATAAGCAATTTTAATAAGCAATATTTAGATTAGGCATTAACAATTAAAAAAAAAAGAAAACATACCTCACTTTATTCGATGTAATCATAGCAAACAAATCTGTTGCCAGATACTTTACGTGAATGCATGTTAACCACGCTAAAATAATCCCATTGGTGTGGTGTGCAAGCTAGGAGAGGGGGTGCCAGCTCAGGTGTCGTGTTCGTCACTTGGCCATGGTTCAAAATTACGAATTGTGCGACGTTAATATTCAACACTGATTTTATATCTTCTTCGAAACTAAACCTTCTAAAAATTTTTGAAGCGTCAGCAGTATGAACTCTATTCGGTATAAATAAAATAGCTTACGTATAAACTATCAAACTGAGATACAAGATGATGACCGGAAAGAAAAGGGTTCTTATAAAAATGGAATAAAAAATTTTACTGTATCGCCTATATCTTAGAGAATTGTCTTCCTTTTCTTATGCTTTATATTTGAGATGAACAAATGAATGCCAAATGTTTCAGAAAAAATCAAGATTGCAAAAATGCTTACAGCAAGATCTTTGCTTAAAAAAATAAGAGCGTTATATTTATGTATATTAATAAGCAGGCAATGTATAACTTAAGCACAGACTTATCGAGTCCAAATGCAAAATCTAAATAAAATCATTTTTATGTAAATTTATAATTTGATATGCGCTGTGTACTTACACACATAAAAATGAATACTTCGCGAGAAGAATAACGGTATCATATGTCACATATTATTTTTAGGTATAATTATACTATAAGAAAATCAAGAGTCTCAACATTTCAAGAGTATATAACTGTAATCTTTTGAAAAACAAAACTAAACGCTCTCTACTTTGTTAAAAATTTCATTTATTTCTGGAAAAATATTACCATAGAAAATTGATGGCTTATTTAACCGTAGAATATTATGTTGGTGACTTATATTCAGTTCAGACACTTCACACCGAAATATTACTATTAAGAAAAAGGTTTCCCATATTTCTCGTATTAAAATTCAACCTCAGTTCATTTTAAACATTGGGCATTTGAAACTACAGTAGAAAAACAGCACAAATATATTTTTCATCCATATGCATGGAACGAAAGCCAATTATTCTAAAAAGATGATCTTTTTAAAAAATCCACGCAGATTTTTTTCAGCAATCGCGTGTCGAAATTCCGATAAAAATTAAATACTCTTTTTTAATAATTCCGCAAGCAATATCTGTATTATTTCTAATCAAGTCCATTTTTCTTTTTCGGAGAAAAAGAAACTGATCGGGGATTTTTATATTTTTATTCCTTTACAAAAAAAATGTTTTAGATTTCTCTTCAAAATAGCTTATATAAAAGAAAGAAAATGAGTTTCGCATAATGTTTTCTCATTTAAATTTTACAGTTGCCAGTGATTAAACCGTTAAATACGAACGTAAAAGAAATATAATTAAAGACAGCCGAATTGAAAACACAAAAAAAATTGGCAGTTATAGAGACTGCCGATAGAAGTGAACACTTAGAACATTTAGTATTAAAATTTGAAATTGCATAATGTTTGAATTAAAATTATCAACATCAATCTGGTTTTCACATCTATTGACACTCCGAGCAACAACTAAATGCATGTTTATATGGTTTTTTATTATTCAAATATATTGCGGGCTGTACAAGATCATGACAAAATATAAATTCAATTGAAATAACAATTAATATACAATCATATTATTTATGGATAGTATTTGTATTTACTTAAATTTCAATGTACTTAATTTTTAACATTATTTTAATTGTTTGCATCATTGTCATGATTAATTTCAACAATACTTAGACTTTTTGTACTTTCAATTATTTCGTTTTGTTCTAAAAAAGATACAACAGGCATATGGTAACTAAAGTATGAAAGGAAAATATTTGATTTTGATTGAAATTTATCTAAGTATCGCGTAAAAACAGCATCGATTGTCGTTTTATATTTTGTAGTACTGAGTTTTCGATCATTGGGCATATTTAAATTAAGTGTTTCATTAAAAAATTCAATTAGTGGTAGATTTTTATCATCTGCAAAGTTAATATTGGTCTCCACTTAAAATCATCGGTACATTATCATATTTTCCGGCAAATCGTTTTTCGAGTATTTCAGAACCTTCTTTTGAAAAATCATCAAATTTTCGAATAAAAATTGTTGTATCTGTCTCATAGATTTTCCAGGCGAAATATAAAAGACAACCATTAATATGTATTGCCCATTCTCGGAATCGCAACGAGCAATGCACAGTATATACACATTTATCTTTTCTCTAAATCCATTCAATTTCACTTATAAGATATACACAGCACTATACGTCAGCTGTATGGCTACAGATATACTGCTAAAAGTATGTCGGTAACGCGAACGCACGAGATTTCATTCATCCAAAAAGTGTGCAAGGCGAACAGCACACTGCGCATGCGCCAGTCAGAGCATGTCGGTGACGCGAACTCATAAGATTTTCCCATACCAAAAAGTGCTCAACTCCGCTAAAGAAGTTTTCACTTCAAAAAATTCTAGAATTTAAAAAAAGTAACGTTCTGGTTTATAGGTAACGTCTCCCGTGTGTGTGTGCTTTAAAATATTTCAGAAAATACCAGAAGAGCAAAATAATGACGACGGTATAACTCTATCTGATTTCTTTTTCATCCGATGTCGGTATTAGAAGCTCTTACATCGCTGGTTATTTTCCTTTTTTTTTTTTTTATAAACAAATGTATAATAAACTCTTAGTTTTTTTTTCTTCTACTTCCTCCCCCTTTGATTCGAAAATAAAATATGAAACTCGTATCTTTAAAAATAAGTTATTTACAGCTAGATTTAAAACATTCTTGAGTTGTATTCACAGAGCACTTCTATCAGAATCTCGGAGTCATAAAATGGGCAAAATATTCTGAAGACGGCGCTGGCTAAAATAATTACTTCGAATGAATACTTTATTTTGTTAATTGAATCACTTAAAAAATAAAAGCCTGTTTTGCGCAGCGGAGTTTATCTCAATCGATAATTTGTTTGTAAGAAAAAAAACTTCAAAATAGAATTTTTATTATTATATGCATTTTGTAAAGTAAGTCTCTTCTAAGTCTAGTCTTTGACTTTTCTTAATTATTGCTCTTAATTCATATATTTATTTGTTCCTTCGTTGTTAATGAATAGAAAATCATTATTTTTAGTTAAATTTCTTTCAAGTAGTTTTGCAGGTCGATATATATAAATATTCATTTCTTTCATTGATATATAAATAATGTACCGTTTATAGATTTTCTCTAAAATTAGCCGAGATTAATGACAAGTAATTTTGGTTTTGTTTTTATTTTTAGGTAATGAACTTGATGCTAAAAAAGCAATGCAGCTCTTTCTAATTTGCCTGAAGGAATAAATAAAATATGCACTGCTTTAATGCAATTCAAAAGCAGCGTAAAAAGATTCCATCGAAAAGAAATATCACAAAATACACATTGATTAAATTGAAAGAAATATTTTTAAAAAAAATTGTTAACACCATTTTAGGTAATCGCATAAAAATAAGAGGAAAAAAATATTCAATACTTTTAAGAAAATCAGATTGCCAAGACCAAACGATAATTTAATCTCGTCTCAAAAACTCTTTAAAAACCATGCAATGCGAATATAACGACAAAAATCCGAATAAGTTGAATAAGATTGAAGAATAAAGTGAAAAAAATATATTACGTACAAATTAAAAAAAAATGATTATTACAAGAAAAAATAAACTTCAGAGAAAATAAAGCATGTTTGCTTCTTTTTACCACAGTTGATTCACTAAATTCCATCGAAAACAAATTAATACTAATATTAGCTAAAGCAAATCGATGAAGTTTTTAATCTTTGAAAACGGTCGAGAATTACAAATTTCAAAAACGTCTGCTCTTTAATTTCTTTTAAATAAATGTTTTTAATCTATTTGTAATCTATAAAAATATAGATTATTAGTCGTAAAAATGCAAATATTGAGCAGAATAAATTGAGATATAAAGACGTTTCGACGTCATTTTATATTTTTTTTTATTTCACGTAATTAAACCATAACGAATATCTTATCCTATTTTAAGTATTCGCAACTCAAATTCAAAGCATTATTTTCAATGCATATTCTGAAGTACAGTAATGCATATATAATTTATTCATGTTTTCACGTTCAGTGCAGTGATAAACGCAATTTTTTCCCCTTTAAATAAGCTCGAAGGAAAAAAAATTGGGCGGACCAATATCATTTATTATAAAACGTAAAACATATTTTAAAAATACAAATTTTGAAAATTATATAATATTACTGCAATGAATATAGCCGTGGTCCTGTATTCTAGTAAAAACACATGCATATTTGAGGCAAATATATTTAAGCAAGCTCTACCTTTTTACAAGTGAAACGTTTATTAATTAATTAATAGATGCATTATTCACAGTTTAATTATGGACTATACTATGAATATAATTTTCCTCTCCAGATGTGGCATAGAGTAACCAGTAAATATTATTTCGGCCACACACATAACTCCTGCATCTAGCTGTTTTTCTTATAACAGCATTGTGTATTTCTTTCATAATCACTAATAAATACTTTTTGTTTCAAACACATCGTGTTTTCTTTTGATTTCTTAATTCCAAGGTACATTTTCCTGTGCAGTTTTAGATTTCCACAATAAGGAAATTTCAAAGCGCGTATTGGAATATTTCTCAAGGAAAAGTAAAGCATTTTTAAATCAGAAATTATGTTAGAAATTCATTTGTTTGATTGAATTATTGACTCATGAAACAATAGCTCATATAGAAACCAAAATAACTTACTTCTTAAAGTTCAATTTTGGAGACCTGAGGAATTAATTATTTTTAATACATTGAATTTGTAAAAAAAAATCCATAAAACTCGTACAAACTCGAAAGATATACACCACAATAAATAAAATAGAAATAGTTTATGTACCTTGCTTGGAACAGTACAATTTTGTCCATGAACTGGTTGCGGACCGGGGGTTGGGAACTACTGCCTTACAGTACTTATTTTCCCTTGTTAGTGAAAGTTTCTCAAGCCAGTTTTATACATATTACAAGATCCATAACAAAAACGACTGATTTAAAAGTGCAACCTTTATTTATATACTATGTATCTGAATTTGCATATCCAACCCCCTGTGGATTAATGCTCTAATACACGCAAAAAAAGAAAATACGCGTGTCTTCACGTGAGCAGTGTGGAAGTATGGAGTGGACATGACGTCCTTGTCATCGGACCATGATTGGAAAACTCTCTTACACAAACATCTTAAAACAAGAACAAATATTTTGATTAAGATTTCTAAAGGTAGTCACATAATAGATGCTTTTTCAAGGAATAGCAACAATGTAATGTTTGTTTTTATAGTGCAGAGTACATTTAAAATATAAAGAAAATCAAATACACAGAATTTAAGTTGACTGATGACGTTCAGAACCGTGATTTTGCAAAAGCGTATAAATGATTTTTTTTTGTTTTGTATCAGTTGAATTAGAATATGCATATAAATTTATTAAAAAAATTATTTAAAAAAACTGTTTCAATGATTTTGTTTGTTTTGGGGCGAAAAATGGAGAATGAATGACATATTTTCAAAACATTCTTCTTCTATAAGAATATTTTAACTATATATAGCTACTACAACTATACATATAGCTATACAGAACCTGGACTAGGATTTTGAAACATTTAGATTATTTTCAGAGTTATGATAAAATTGAAACAATTGTTTTTTTTTGTTTGTTAAAATTAACTATTTATAAGAGTAAAATATTATTTTACAAGTAGAAGCACTTTTCAAAAAAGAAGAGTATTTTGGAAAATATGTAATTTTTTGTTCATATTTTTTGACAAAACATTGGATTTAAATTATATTTTTACAATAATTATGTATCCAAATGATTTTAAATGCATATTTTAAATCAAATGACACTAAATATCAAAAATTATTTATCAATACGCTTTTTCAAAAACATGGTTCCAATCTCAGTCATTCTCCTTATGAGAATTCGAAAAATGTTTATACTTTGGACTGTGCTTTAAAATGCTTGATTGTCGGGAAGTATATTTCCATCAGTAGAGTTTGTAATTAATACATATACAAATATACAATTACTAGCCGTTACCTACCCGCTTCGCTGGGTATTTCATGATGTTGTATGAACATATATAATATTGTAAACTATATGTCCTAGCATTAAGTTTCCGATTGTTTTTAAAAACATTCTGATAACTCTCACCTCTTGATTTAAAAAGGACAGAACTTCTGCATACTATGAATCATTTCTAAAACTGAAGTAGAATTATCTTTTACGCTCCTGTAACCTCCTCGCTCAAAGTGGATTTCCACAAAAACCATTTTTAGTGGATCTCTACTCAGCAAAATAAACATACTTGATAAATTTCAAGTCTAATTCTAATAGTTCAAAAACGGAAAATTTTTACTCTATAAACCCCGAAATCTGGATCGATTTCCGTAAGATCCGTTCTTAGCAGATATCAATTCAACAAAAGAAACATGCACGCCCAATTTTATTATTGTACGTCTTGTAGTTCGAAAAAGGGAATTTTTTTATCAATACGTCCCAGTAACCCCCTGCTCTTCCCCTATAAGTCGATTTCCATAAAATCCATTCTTAGCGAATTTCTATTCAACAAATGAAAAATTTTAACCAAATTTCAAGTATGTGAATCTAACAGATAAAAAAAATTATTATTTTTATCTACAACACGCCTTGCAACCCCCTTGGGGTCGATTTTCGAAGAAAAAAAACACCATTCTTAGACGAAATCTACTCCAGGAAAGGAGCACTCCGACCCAATTTCAAGGCTGTAGGTCTATTGGTAAACAAACGGGAATATTTTCTATAACTCCTCTTAAGCTCTCACAACGCCCCTGAGAAGCCAATTTTTCCAGATTCCCTTTTGTAACAGATCTCTACTCCATGAAAGACACTTGCCTACCAAATTTCAAGTCTGAAGGTCTAATACTTCCGAAGATATAGTGATGCGTGAATGAGTGATTGAGTGAGTCGCTTTTATCCTTAGTACAGGGTGTCCATAATATAGTTGGGCAAAAAGAAGGATTTTTTGCATGTAATTTACAGGAATAAGATTATTGTTGTGAGGTAGAGAAATAATCCATCATCACAAATGACTGGGGTGTGGCTTTCTTTCTTTTATATATAAATGTCCTATCAGCAAATCAGTTCTAGCCCCAAATTTGTCAAGATGTTTTCGTCGATCAAATTAATTGTAGCGTGGATTCTTGATTATAGTTCAGGAATGGATGTAGGAAATGGACAAATGTACTCTTGATCCTTCGCAAAACCAAATGCACCGAAATCCAGATGTGAAAGATCTGGAAATCATAACGGCTACTAAATAAGACCTCCACGACCAATCTAAACTGGTTCCTCGTCATTGAAGTAAAATGTAGCATCGTTGTGGTAGTGATAAGGCGCGCCATCCAGTTGGAAACGGCAAACTACTGGCATTTTTCTTTGAAGATTGGCAAAAAGAAAATCTGTAGCATGTCCATTTAAATAACTCCCGTAGGGCGAATTCTTTTTGAAGATAAGCATTCAAAGCATTCACTGCACAAAACACGTTTACTATGGAACTATCCCTTTCATGTTCTAGGACGGCATGAGGATATCCCAATTCCCAAATTCTTATATCATAACACCTAAAGCCTTTTATGAATAAACTTGGATATATTACTGCTAATCTGACTTAAACGTGCTCATTGCCTTTAATGTTTCGAAAATTCTTACGAAATCGCCCAACTGACTTGTCTAGACTGTGTATATAGATTTAGAAAACACACCATCACAATTGCGTATACAATGTACACAATGTAAATACTTGTCTTTGTAAATAGCAGTTTTTATAATTGGGAACAAAAAGTGTCATCGGTTGACACTTCACCGGACGCACCGTAACCAGAGACTCGAAGTGAGCCCAAAGAGTGTTCAAAGTTTTATTCGAATAAGATGTTATATTATAATAAAAATGTTTCATCGAAGTTATAATACTTTCGAAGAAAATTCGAAATATTACCTTAGAAGAAAAAGAAACAGAAAGGGGACTAGAGGGCAAAATGATATCGAAATCTACTCGAATACATCTGAAACACGAAAAAAAAAACCCCAATTGAACCTATAACAAAATAATAATTCTTCGAACAAAAGGGAAAAAACACCTAAATTTGGACAAATACAGAAAGAAAAAAAAAAAAACACGAAGAAAAACAATGCGATGTAGGACAATATATAAAAATCTGATGTAATTTATAACAACTTGTTTTTAATTCTTTTAAATCTTCTCGAAAAAAATAATAAATTCGAATGGAAGGAATAAAAAAAAATCAGCTTGAATACGCTCAAGACATGGAAGGAAAACATCGATATAATAAAATCAATTGTCTCGTCAAAATCGTTCAAGCAAATTCAATACAATTTTTTTAAAAAATTCTGAATTAATTCTTCGAAAAAAATTATTTAATCAATAATTTAAGCAAAAGGAGGAAAATGGTCGATATTTGCTTAAATACCATAAAAATGTTTGAAAAAAAATTAAAACAGCGAAACGGCAAAAATGTCCAAAGATCTATCCAACTGGATCTGTTGCTCAGATTCTCACTCTGCCGATTCGGTGTTCCAGTGGTATTGGAATGATTACAGTACCCCCCCCCCCCGACTTACGACAGCGACTGGTTAAGCGAAAGGCATCGACGACACTTGCGCGTCCGTCCTCATCACGGGAACGTAGTGACACGCACCTCTTCCGCCTCCTGTGAGGTAGATGCGGCACAGCGCGGCAGACATCTCACCACAAGGTTTGTCTCGCGGAGCGGATTTCTTCGTGACCAGCGAGGCTCCCTTGCGTAACTAAATAGCGAGTGAATTAATTCATCGATACCGAGGAAGCGCAGAAGTGGAGCGGAAGAAAATCCGGGACGACTTGAAGTGGATCTCGTCCCCGTACGCTCAGTCTCTCGTGAGTCGGATTATGTACCCACAATTTAGTGTGGAAGTTCAGAGTGCGGTTGCATCCTCTCAGACCCAAAGGTGGTTCGGGAAAACTTCACACTTTTTTACAATACTTCAACAATAATTTCGAAAAGTAAAAGATGTACACCCTCCCTACAATCAACAGTTTCGTATATATTTTTTTACAAAACGTGCAGAATATATTTAAATTGAGAAGGATATAAATACATTGAGTTTCCAAATCTCTTTGTGAAAGGTTTATGCTTCCGGACACTTAAAAGAAATATTGAAGTGCATCAAAATATTTTTACCGTCATTACGGTATGTGTCTATAGATTAGGGGTACTCAACCTTTTTTTTCCGCCGGGCAACATTCGTGTAGCAGTCATTTCACGCGCTCCCGCGAGGATCAATGGGAGGAGGGGGGGGAGATGCTATGATACCAAGGACGTTTAAAACATGGAAAATTGATCCAAATATAAAGACTAATTTTTTTGCTTCTATTTTATTACTATATTAATCTTTCCATGAAAAAACATTAAAGAAATCGGATTTATGTATTTCTTTTACCAGGTTATGGGTAGATTCGATATCCTTTCATCTGTGTTCAAGCCCTTTGTTTACATTCACTGAGGAGATGATGTGAAGGCAATAAATTAAGGAATGCCAAATAAGATTTGGTTTCGTATTAAGTGAGGATGACCATCATCCTTACAATTTTTAGCTGGAAATAACATTAATCAGATGTCAAAATTGAAAAAAAGTAGTTTTTGAACCATAGTAGAATGAAGGAGACTTGGTAAACATAACCAGGGAAGAGCTAGACTGATAAAAATATCACGAAACTACAACATTTTACAGAGAAATGGCATAGAAACAATGTGCAGGCAGCAAAACAATGAAAATTGAAATTTATGCCCCCATTAATGCATAGTTCGTCACCTGACAAAAAACCCATATATGGATTGAACATAATACTCCTGGTATGTACAAAAGAGAAATAAAAAATTATATAAACCTCAGGATCACACAGCTCCATGTAAACTGGTTTGTGTTCCAGCAAGTTATTGAAAAAATTTCCATGCCTGTATATCAACATTTAGCATCAGGTTCTAACACTTGATAGCTGTACAGTAGGCTAAGTTAAAGCTCTAGTGAAAGTTTGCATCTGGCGATAGTGCTCAAAACGAGTTTGTCTGAAAAAGATGACAATAGAATTAACTGTGAAACACAGTACACATACTATAATCTTTTTTACATTTGCATTGTTCTGCTTTAAAGAGTAGAAATAATTTCAACGTAATATAAGCCTCTAGTTTGGCTCTTCATTGGCAGAAATTTGGGAAAAAAATCGTCAATTGAGTTTTGTTCAATATATTTAACAAAAGCCGAGCATTGTGATGCCGTGTCTTGAAATATCTGTACTGAAATCAAGAGATGAAGAAAAACCGCAAAATCCGGCGTATAACGCGCTCCTCCTTTTAAACGAAGAAATCTTAAACGTATGTGCACAAAACTTTTATGTTTTGAAGTCGCTTATTCAACGTATTCCAAGCTTTAGAAAAATATAGTACACTTCTAAACTACGGTACTTTTATAGGAATGTCATTTCTTTTAAATAAACACTATTTCGATCTCTCTCTATTCAGAAGTCTACTTTTTTTCTATGCTCCTCTTTTTTTAAAGCTCTCCTTTTTAGACTCGGCGTATGACGCGCACCCGTTACTTTTTGTGTCAAAGTGCGCGTTCTACGCCGGATATTACGCGGTATCCGTGACGCCTGTGAAAAACTTTTCAACTCAATTGAGATCTTTCACTCTGCATATTAAATATAATTATGTAATAAAAAACATTACAATGTCAAAAAATAGAATTTTTTCAAGATTATTTTTTAAAATTATTTGAGCCCGAGATGAATATCAATTAATTAAAAAATACTCAGGATCACTAAAAATCCAACTTTTGCTTTAAAAAAAGCAGTAAACTGTTCACTAGAAGTATAATGTATATTTTTAACCCTAGCCACGCGATTAATTTTTAACGCTAACAATACTTGAAAAATTCAAAAGTTGATTACTAAAAAAGTACAATGATTTGTGCTGTTTTTGCCCTCCCAATTTAAAATACAATTTAAAAAATGTTTAAATATTACAAGACCATAATGACATTGTCTTCCTAATTATTATTAAATTATTAGAGAATTAAAGTTGTTAACTTTAATGTGTATTTAACCACAAATTTTAAAAGCAGAATGTAATAAAAAATCCGTTTCAACACGTTATTTTTTATTGATTTAATTTGCGGAAAAATTCAGATTGGGAAACTGACATTTTCATTAACTACAGTTCCTTTTCATTAACTACTGTCCAAGGAAGACATTTATTTGATCTACAAAAGAAGAGTTTCAGAAAGCATTATACAAACGCTTCCTCTATTTCTTACTGAAGAGGGAAGAAACTGATATAAAAACCTTTTACATACAAACGTTTTACATAATTCTTTAAAATTATTTATCAAACAGAAAAAAATCCAAACATACCATTGTTTTCTCATCCAAGCTGAATAAACATATGTATTTAAAGCGCAAATATTTATAATAATGAATATACACTTGTATAGAGGACATTTTCGAATACTGCCATTTTTAATTGGAAAGTCTGGTGTGTGGTTATTAAATAGAATCCATAATTGAATATATTGTTTAAAAATTGCACAATCTTATTTTTCTTTCAGAAGACGT
>BMAO01032359.1:0-17898 GCA_019973975.1 Trichonephila clavata | reverse complement strand
GTAAAAGATTGGGAAGAATGAATAATTTCAACGGCTATACGAATACTCCAATTTAAACCATACTACAAGAAAACTTTGTAAAAGCCTTTTTAAAAAAATTAAAACAAATACTTACACAAATCATCAATATAAACCAAAAATTATAATAAATACATTTCATATAATTAATTTATACATTCTATCAATAGCAAATAACATATATTAAAATATAAATAATCCAACAATTATTATCTTAGACTGGAATGATGAACCAATGGCACTGTTGACATGCAACACAATATTTTGGACATGCCACCAAACAAAACAGTTTGCATTTTCGTTCAAAGTACACTATGAAGTATTATAAACAAATGCGAGTAATCAGGTGTGGGGCAGTGGGAAGCACACTTGTTTGTCATTGTTACATTGTGGACTACAATTGCTAATGATACAAACTTTGTCTACATATAGCATAGTCAATTTCGTTGACACAACTGTATTTTAAAGTTTATTTGTGTTATATTTATGATTTTTAACTGTTACTTAATATGGCTAGTTCAGCAACAAAAAAAAAGTGCAAGAGAGTAAGTGTAACAGAGAATTTCAAACTTGGTGAACTGTGAAATACGGCATGATTAGTAAAAGTGACAAAGCAGTATGTGTGTTTTCTAGAACAGTGGTATGAGGAACATTGTCTGTAAAATGGCATTTTGAAACAAATCTCAAATCCTTTTGTCAAAAAAGTGAATCAGTGCAAAAAGAATTAATTGCAAGTGCAATAAAAGACGGAAATGTCTATGATTAAATATGTTAGAAAAAATTGTCATACCAGCACTGCAAGTTACTTGGTTGCAAATGTCATTGCTTGGCATAGTAAATCTTTTCAAAAGGGAGAGTTTTGGTAGGAACACTGATTAACATGCACAACCCCACTTTTAATAATTAAGATAAGATCAAAATAAAGAATCAAATGATCAATCAGCCCATCAAAGATATTCCCCTAGCTTGAAACACAAAAGAAAGAATCTTAAAACTGGCCAGAAATGTAACACATCAACAGAAAAATTGATAATAACTTCGATCCTTTTATATCGATATTTCTTAATGAAAGTACAGATGTCACTAAGTGAGTGAATATTAACATCACACTATTCCGCTACAAGAGGGCCTTTGGCAATGGACCTCATAATTTTGAACCATGATCAAATGTGATAAGGACAACACCCCAGAGCTGGCACTCACTCTTCTAACTTCCACACCAACAGGAGAACATGAGAATCACCAGATTTAACGTGCATTGCCTCCCCCCCACATGGAGGGTCTTCAGTGATACTAAGCTTGAACTCATGATACGCTGGTCACCAGTCCGTTACCTTGACCATTAGACAACCTCAGCTTCACTGACATTATTAAATCTGCAGGTTTAGCTTTCTTTGCTCGATATTGTGTAGGAAACATCATTAAGGAAGAATTAATTGTAATAACAACATCAATAAGAATTACAAAGGCACTGATACTGTAATGGCTGTTCAAAATTGCTTGCTGAGAAAGAAATTGATTTGAAAAAATTCTTTCAGTAACAACTAATGGTGCTCCAAATACGGTGGGCAAAAAAACAACAACAAAAAAATGGTTTCATTATTTTATTACAAACAGATGTAGGTCATTCGATTCTTGAATGTTTCTATATTATTCACCAACAAGCCTTATGTGCTCTCTTGATAATGTAATGGCATTAGTAAAACAGTCAACCTCATATTGTTGCAGCCTTTAAATAAGTGAAAGTTTGATGCTCTGTTGGATGAAATTAACTCTGCGTATAATGGCATACTAATGTATAATAATGTCTGCTGGTTGAGTTGCAGGAACATACTTCAAAGATCTGTTGACTGCTTAGAAGAAATCAGACTTCTTCTGCAAAATGTGGCGAAAATTTAACAATACCACAGTTGTTAGATGTTATGCTACTTAGAAAATTGATGTTTTTTAAAGACATATGCCAACATTTCAATGAACTGAAAGTAAAGCTTCAAAACACAAAACAAATACTGTCATGATGGATCTCATTTGTGCTTTGGATGCAAAACGGCATGTTTTTAGAATGGTATTATTACAAGAAACTGCAAGTACTTCAAAACTTGAAAAAAACATCAAAGACTTAGATGTACACGAGAAACCAGATGAAGAAAAAATTATAGAAGAATTTATTTCTGTTATTGATTTTTCAATCAAGGAATTTTCAGTGAGATTTTCTCAGTTCAAAGAATTATTAGAAACGCTCTAGTTTGTTAATTTACTCTGATGCAACTTCATTTGATAAACTGAACTCATCAAAATTTGATTGGTTGGAGATTGAAGAATTTGAAATGGAATTGATTGATTTCCAGTCCAGTTCAATATGAATTCAAAAGCTTATTGAAACAAGGAAAAAGTTGGAATTGATTGAAATAGAAAGATTAACAAGCAATATAAATAAAAGTGACAGAAACAAAATTTTGGAAACATGGAATTCTATTCCAGACTGATTTAACTGTTTGAACAAGCTGGCTTATTTTATTTTAACCATATTTTCATCTATCTACGCTAGCAAGTCATTATTTTCAGAGATGAGTAACATTAAAGACTTGTTTAGAACTGTTTGGCAGATGATTCCAATTCAGCATGCATTCTTTTGAAAGTAACATCTCAAACAAGCCTAATATAAGTTATTTGTCACCTAATCTGTAACAACAAAATTCCCATTAATGCTACTTTAATTAGAAATACACGTATAACTAAAACATTTACTACTACAAAGTGCAAAATGTATTTATTTCTAGTAAATAAAGAGTTTTGAGTTGTTAATATTTAGTTTTATTATTTTTCGAATAATCTGAAGTCAAAATTATTCGGCAAGTCTATACCTCATTAAGCATTTCTGTAGAAAAGATGGCACATTGATCTATAAAGGTTCGCCACCCCGTCTTTAGATTACAATTGGTTGTTTTTAAAGTGCCTGAAATGTTGGTGAACTCACTTTTTGTGAGCTAGAATAAATAATTCAAGATAAAATCACATTTATTACCTTTAAAATGGCAGCAAAGTATTTTCCCCTGACATAATTATCTGTTTTTAAGTAGATTTCTCTGAGAGAACTCTCTCCCACAGGGTTGTATTTGGCATTGAATTTATCAAAACGGTGAAAAGTGTTTCTGTCCTGCAAAATTAAAAAAACTTTTAAAAATTTTAAAAGAAAAACATTATATTTTGTTGATTTTCTTTTTAATTCAGTAGTTTAGCATTTCACAAAATTTCTCTATGCATAAATTAATCATTTTGAAAATGGAAATTTATAAATTAATTTATATTTTCTAATTATTTTCTTCTAATTTTAAAATAAATATTAGTGAAAAAATTCTAAAACTATAGGTTTTTTTTAGTTATAAAGACCGTTGTACAGAACACTTTCATGCATTTGTATTTTTTTTCTCCCTTAGCAATAGGTACAAGAAATTACTTCTCTCTCAGAAACTAAAACTTTAAAGCAAACCAAATGCTAGCATAATTGAAACCTAAAAATGTTTCATCAATTTACAATGTAAGCAGTTTTTTTTAAATGAAGAATACAATATTTTATTTTACTTATAGCCCACAATTAAGATCGATCTTCAGGTGTCGCTGCCCAAATGCAAAGAACCTAATGTGCTGCCCCTCGAAATTTTTCATATTTTGACTAATACATAACACTGGCGTTATAAATCCATTTATCTGTATAAGAGCAAAAAGTAAAACAATAAAAATGCAAATCGACACAAAAATCACTTCTTTCGTCTATTTTGTTTTCAAATTATAAGGTTATTATTCAATTGAGAACTTTTGATTTTCCCAAATGCATTTCAAATTTAACCCTTTCAGGACGATGGATGCAAATGTGCGTATCGCCACAGACGGAGTATTTTGCGTAGTTAAGCTTTAATTGATGTAATCAGCATACAGATGTCTAAAATATTATCATCAAATTCGCAAATAGCAAAACAATCATAATATATTATTTGTCATTATCACTACTCTCAGATTCTAATTTAGAATCAATTTTGCATCATTCTGATATTCCAAGTTCAGTAAAACATTTTCGATGCTTCAACCTTGTTAAAGTAAAAAGATAATAATTTTGTCTACCAGATTTAATTATCCATTAAAAGCTACACTGCAAACCCAAACCAAATGCTCTAGCAAAAATAAATCTCTCACCTTCACTCAATTCGGAAACATTCCCTTCCCCTATGTTTATAAAACAAAAACCACGTGTATGTGAGTAATATTTCTCTCAATTCGAGGTCAGATCTACATGTATCTCCAACCTTATGGGCATATAATGCCATCTATTGCCAAAAAATTGAGCTTAAAAAACATTCTAAGTGTGTGGCTCGTATACGGGACGCTCTGCTACTGTAGGTACTTCATGCTAGATCTAATACAGAATGTTCGTCCCAAAGGGGTTAAACACTCCTACATCTCAGGTAATATTAACCATATTAAATATTTTCTTAAAGCAAATGTCTCAAAAAATCATTTCTGAAACACTTCTGTCAAGCATTGGTCCACTGTGTGTTGCCAATGTAGCTGATAAGCAAGAAAACCTTTTCTATTGTGGTATTGCTGGCTCTGCCACAAATTTTGCTATATCAAATGAAAGATGTGTGTAAAGAGTAGAAATAAATGAACAATGGACCAATACATTGTACATTCTACTTTTCATAAGCTATGCTATGGGGAAATCAGGACTAACCCTTATTTTTCAATAGCAATTTAAAATTCAGCTTATTTATTTAACATACAAGTTTCATTTTGAGAAATTCATAATTTTTTTTGACTGACTAACAGAATTATGTGTGGTCTGCCGCTGCCCCTTGATTTGGCAGCCAGCTTATGGTGCATGCACTTTCCTGGAACTGATGCAGTATGTAAAATACAATGAATTTTCGTGCTTTATGTACAGGGTTTATAATCTGTTTAAAAGAAGATACCATTAAAAAATACAAATTTGATAAATGACCTGTTAGCCGAAACAGAATTTGATAACTGATATAGAAGATCCCATATTTAATTTAAATAAAGATACTGCTGAAGCCCAGTGGCTGAGTGGTAGTGTATTGCACTTCCACGCCACATGTCAGGGGTTCAAATCCCAGGCTGAGCAAGGTTGACTAAGCCTTTAATGAAGTGGGTCAATAAATGAGTACCAAGCTTGCTTGGGAACTGAACACTGGAGGTTTCGCATCAGACTGACCACTTGATCCATACATCTGCAACATGCACACCAGCGACAAAAATCACGTAAACTGAGATAGGCACAGTAGGCCTTGGCCCTCATGGGCTGTTGTGCCACTGTAAAAAATAAAAAGATACTGCTAATTAAATTAATCATTGTTTCAACCTAGGTGAGTTTCATGTGCTTTATCCTGTCTGATCACAATTTCCACATTTTGCTTAGCCTGATCTTTGAAACAAAATATTCCATCCTACATACCATTATTTTTCAAAATATGAAGTTTTCTAAAATTTCTTTATAAAAATTTTTCTTCAGATTCGACCATTTTTCCAAATATATTGATTTCTCGATAAATAAAAGTGGAAGAAGTTTCTTTTCTGAGCAATCAGAGGGCCAGCAGTAACATCCGTTTCACATACACATTTTAAAATATCCCCATATTAATATGTATATCGTAACCCATTACTTTGTATGGAGTGAAACTCGTCATAAGTTAATGAAGAATCAATGATTGAATATTTACGAGCATAACAACTTGCAATAGAATGTTTTTTTCTTAATTTTGAAACACATTCTTCAACACATAATTTTAACATATAAAACTTTTTTAAATAAAGTATAACTACCCATTATGTAAAAATATATAGAACTCTTTTTTTAAAGGAATATTTTATTTATTTTTAAGGAATTATTTACTTTAATAACATTGCAATAACAAAAAGAGATAGTCAGTACATTGTAAAAATTATACTCAAAGTTGACTTTCTCTTCACTATTAAAATCCTTAATTAAAAAAGCATGATACTTTTTTAGAACATGTGTATTATTTTTCTCTTAAATATATAATGAATCATGTAGCAAGATAAGGAATTAGAAATTTGTTCCAAAACAGTGTGACTGCATTGAATAGCATAGTGTGCAAAATGATTCATTCATATCATTAACTCTTAAACTTTCCACAGGCAGGGCAGAAGACATATTTCACACAAATTAATTTTTTATAAGTGGTTGATTCAAAAAATAAAAAAATAGAATAATTTTTTAAACTGGCAACAGAGTGAGTAAAGATTTGTTTGAGACTTAAGTTGATCTTCTAGCTACTTAAGTTTAGCAGCATGCTTGTTTAAGCCATTTTTGTATAGTAATCAAACAGATGCGTAGTAAATTAAAAGTAATTTTAAGTTTATCACTTAAAGTGCGAAAAACAGCTTTTACGTTATTTATGGCTCAGAATCTATAAATCTCAGCCATAGCAGATTGTTACATCATAACTATAATGATACATTCAAAATTAAATTTCTGAAAAATTCATTTTAATTTGAAGATAATCTTTTGAACAAATTCAATATTTACTCAACAGATTTTAACAATTACTGCAAAAAACGGTTTGAAATATCAAATTTTGTTTTCCTTCAAAGAACACAAATTTTTGATCATCCTTGTTCTATTAAAGGCATCTTTGTGGTAAATGCACAAAATACTTATCTCAATTAATTTGAGGACAAGTAAATTAACAAGTAAATGACAAGTAAAAGATCCGGCAAACCTATGCCCCTCTTCCTCATCAATATGGAGAAATCAGAAAGAAACAAAAAAATCTTCAAAGTATCAAACATCGGTTACATGAAGGTAACCATTGAAGTTCTTAGACCAAAATACGGCCCACCTCAATGCTTCCGATGCCAGGGCTTCTATCATAATAGCAAATTTTGCTCACGCCGCCCTAGATGTGTCAAATGCGCAGGTGAACACCTAGCCAAAGACTGCAAAAAAACCCTAGAAGAAAAAGCCAAGTGCTGCCTATGCCAAGGAGAACACCCAGCAAATTTCCTGGGATGCCCCATGAACCCAAAAAACAGACCAAAACAGGAAAAAAAGAAAATAATGAACCACCAAAAAATATAGCAACCATTTTTGATCCTCCAGCTCCGCCAAAAACCAATTTCTGGGAAGGGCGAAGAAAGACTACCACACCGCAACAACAACCCAACTCAAATTCTTCCAAAAAATCCCCCCAAGCCTCCTCCTCAACTACCGAACCAAATGAAGATTTTCTCAATCAGCTAAAATCCCCAGCAGTCCAGGAAACTTTCGAACTCCTAGAAGAATTCATTAGAATCGCGACAACAATCCCTACTAAATACGGACGCCTCTTGGCCATACAAAAGCTACTCAAAGACGAAATTACCATATAAACACTCCTCAAAAAAATCAAGCACTGCAACAATATCCATCATTCCAATCTTCATGAAGAACTTAAACATTCTCCCATCCTAGTTCATCCCAGTATTTCTTCCGAAATCATCACCCATTCACACAACGGATGCCCCACGCAGCGACGAATCTGACGATTCCAGAACGAAATCACTCCCCCCCCCCCCCCCCGCTTGCGTTTTCACTTTGAAAACTGCTCCTGCCTTTTCCTCTCCCTGACTCATCTACCCGTACGGAAACTAATCCCCCCCACACATCCTGACTGCCGAAGCTATTTTTTAGCTGAAGCGCTACCAGTCCCCCGCTACTGGACTCTTTTTCTCCCATCTTTCGACTGAGGTCGCCACCAGCTAACAGTAGAAGAAGCCTAAATATTTATAGGCTGGATCTTGGACGCAACATATATTTCATGTAGGACAGAGTTTAAAATTAAATTTTTTATACTTACGGCATGAACATCAAGCATATCAACACTTAAATCATAGGTATTAATATTTAAATCTTCAAAGACCTACAAAAAAAAATTAAAATATGGATTTTAGCTTCTGATAAGTTATTCTAATTGGAAATAATTAATTCCCTTAATGATTACAGTAAAAATTAAATAACTTTTAAAGACTATGTAGTAACAACTCCCGTCAATGAATTAAAATCACAGAAATTTAATAGACAAAAATTTGAATATAAAAATATAATTTACATTTACATTGAATGATAAAAATACAAAAGAGTAAAAATATAAAATCAAAATAAACAAAAAGGAATACAACAAAGATAAATTCCAAAATTTTATACTTATAATAAAAAAGTTTATCGATGCAACAATTAGAAGAGCACTATTGGAAATTTAAAATTCAAGAAGACTAAAAAGCCCACAGAAAAATTAACTAATTTTTTTCCTGAAAGATAAACAAGATTTTTCAAGCAATAAAATACAGTGAAAATCTTTTAATAAGGAAAAAAAAGGGGGAATTGAAATATTTTTTTGTGTTACCAGGATATTACAAAAAAAAAAAAACATTCAACAAAATCAAGTTTATTAGAATACCTTTTATCTACATAAATAAGTACATATGCATGTTTTAAATAAAAATCAATGAAACAAAAACATTCAAAAGAGCTTAATGAAATTTCACAATACCAAAATCTTTCCAGATTTCCATGTTCGTGTTCTGTTTTTGATCAACAGCCTAAAGGAGCTCCATCTTCATTTGAAATGAAATAAGATATTTTCTCCCCCCCCCCCTACACTCTTTGCCATTGTGCTTGGAAAAAAATTCATCTCAAGTAGGGAGGGGAAAAAACTGTGTGCCAAAACTCTCCGATTTTTAATCAAACAGTGATGTGCTCATCACCGAATTCCAAAACCAACTGATGAGAGATTACATGTTTTGTGTGGCGTTTGTAGGGGCGGAGGGTGAAAAGTAAACAAAATTGGCTTGTGTCACAGGCTATTCCGAGGGTATATTTTAAAGCCTAGTTACCTAGTCTATGATACATATACAATATTCTACTATATGATACTATCACTGCTCTTTCATTTCACACCCCTCTTAAATCTCGCTTGCGCAGCTGGTGTTTTTTGTATTTTGTTCAATACTGGAAAGGAAATCTTTTCGTGTTAAGCGATTTTTATTTCGTGTTAAAAGAAAAAATGCATGGGAATGCATAGTAGTTTGTTGGGAAACCATTGCATTATTTTGTGTTAACTCATATTTTGTCTGAAATGTTTTCACCTTAAACGTATTTCATTGTACTTAGATGTTTGTTATACAATTTCCCTATGAGCAGGGCCATAATTTTAATCTTTAATTGCAATACTCGGACAATGCTTTTTAGAACAATTTTAATAATTTTTAAGGGAGGATTGAATTTTATACATCCCTTGATATTTCAAACTAAATACAAGGTTTCTTACTTGAGTACAAGAATTTGAAATCTCATACATTTCATTCATCACTGACAGCATTTCAAAATATACCAGGTTGAATCATAAATAAGTTCATTTTCTTTATTAGACACTTCTTTTGCAGATAACAAAATTACATTATGAAATTTATTATGTATTCACCATTATAATGTGTGACCTTCTCCTATTTTTCAGGCAGTGAATTAATTCCTTCTTATTAAAATGTGATTGGTTTGGACTAGAAAAAATTTTCAACAGGCTGACTTGCTCTTTAGAATTGAAGATTTTTCCATTCAAAAAGTTTCGTAAAGAACAGACAAAGTGATATTCTGTTGAGGCAAGTTTTAAGGAGTAAAGATGGTAAAACAGACCATCCAACCTCAAGAATTTACTTGAGTCACCATTGCTGTATGTGATTACAGAGTAAATCAATGATATTTTTGCAACTGATGCATCCAAAGTGCTTTTCATGGAGTTTCTCTTCACTCTTTGTAATAGATGAATGTATGTATCAACAGCAATAATTAAATTTAACTTCAAAAATTCATGATGAATTATATTGCAAGCATCTCACAATACACATAACAAAAAAAAAATTCTATAAATGTTGGCTTTCAGAATTCCTAAACAAGCCTGTCTTTTACAGATATTTTCATAGAAAGCCCATTAGTTATCACCTGTCATAATCCTGATTCAAATTTTACCTGAGAGCGCATACCTGCATGTGATCTTATTCACTGAGAGAGGTACCCAAACACCTAACTTGCTGACTCCTAATTTCTCCAGGTAGTGGCAATGTATTTATTCTTCTATTATATCTCATGTTCATTGTCAAAGATTTGCTTGAATATTGCCTCCAAACGGTTGGAAATATGTCTTGCTCTGAATTCATCCTTTAACGTTCCATGTCCAGAATTTTAAAAATTAGTTTCTAACTGCCCAACCCATTATTTGTCTTTCCCCCATACACACTGTATACACCCAACTCTTTTTTTTTAACGATTTTAAATAACATAGTACATGAATTTAGCAAATTTTTTTGTTCTAGCACACATCCCTCAAAAAGTTGAGGATTCTTGCCCTTAGGATGAGGACAATTTGAACGAATTTACGACAGTTTATGATAATAAAGAAGTTGACAATGACAAAGTTGAAGGTGAAGTTTAGCTATTAACAGCAGATTTAATGCCAGATGTCTTGAAATTTGCTACAAGAATGGAAAGGCATTTTCTTATGGATGATCCTGGCAAATAGCATACATTAAAATTTCAACATAATCATAAATTTTGTGTAGTAGGATATCAAGAATTATACAATCTACGAGAGAAAATGAGAAAATAACCGCTAATAACAGATTTTGTAACAAAAATAAAAAACTGAGGTCATTAACAACAAATGAAATTCTTCATTTGAATCAAAACTGACAGTTGTGCTAGACATAGACATATCTGACACATCTACTAATGATAGCATTTATGATCCAGTTTGGAATAAACATACATGCTTGTTATCAAGTAGAGATGAAGAGTTGTTAATAGTTTTGTAACTAATTTCAAGTTGAAATTTTATATGGTGTAAGTGCTTATAGACCAAATTTTCACTGTACACTAATTTAAATTTTCTTTTCTTTTTTTGTAATAAAATGAATTGTTTTTGTTTTATAAATGTGTAGCATGGATATGATTATTACTTTTTTTGCACGTTTTTTTGGGAAAATTTTCAGATTTTTCATCTTACATGATTTCTCAAAGTTCAGCAATCACATTAGCACTCTATTGCCTTGTTCAATTTCCCAAAGCAACACATGACAAATAAGCACTTTTATATTCTTGTAATACTCCCATGTTGTGAAATACTAATTAATGCAGCCTTTGATGGTTACAGGAACAAGATATTTTTTTAATGTTCATGAAGTTCCACAACACAAGGAGATACACACACAACAAAATAACATAAGACATCAAAGGAGGGAAAGGCTTTCCCTGACTCCATGTGTATCCATGGCTCGGGGACCATCCGGCGGAACAAAAACTCTGGGAAAAAAACGTTCTCCTTTCCCCCAAGAACAAGTAGCGCCACCTGGCTATCGTTATTTGTCAAGGGAAGGCAGAGTTTAAATGTAACCGTTACATTCTCCCCCTACACCGCCGAAGACTGTCTCGGCGAGGTGGTGTACTATCAGACAATATGGCATTCTCTCCAGCAGTTCCTCTAGGAATCAATGGTTGCTTGCGAGGCCTTCCTCTTCTCCTGAGAGGTACTACAGGAGACTGGGTTTGTGTGACATTCAGAAAAGGTGTTAAAGCTGATGCATGATAGACACCTAAAGGTTCGTCAGGTTTGTCACAACTAGCTACTACAAATGTGGTGGGGGATCTCTGGGATAGCACAATGTAAGGCCCGTCTCTCCTGGGCATCAGTTTGGCACTCCTGTTTTGACTCGCTTTGCTTAATGGGTGCAGTTGTACCCATACTAGATCATTAACTTTATAGTCAGGACTTGGTCTACGTGATTTGTCAGCAGATGTTTTTTGACGATCTTGACTCATCTCAATATTTTCTTTAATTTGTGACATATATCCTTCAAAGCGTTTTAAATAGGGTGTAAATTCAGGTACAAAATTATCATTATGTATGACAGATCGTAGATCAGTATTTACTTGGTCTAAAGTTCGTAATTCTCTGGCGAAGGTTAGGTATGCTGCCGTGTGATCTGTGGACTCACATTTTGCAGTATTCAATGCGAACCTAATAGCTGGTAGCTTTTCAATCCATAATGTATGGTTGTTACCTACCATCATTGCCAAGCGAGGTTTCAAGTCCCTATTTTTTCTTTCTACTGGATTTGCCTGTGGGTGATATATGGGAATGAGACTTTGATTGATATCCAAGACATAACATAACTGCTGCATTACCGCACTTACAAATTGAGTCCCATTGTCACATATTAGTCGACGGGGCACGCCGTACCTTAGGAAAACTTCATTTTGAAGTGTTACAGCACATTCTTTAGCAGTAGCTTGCTTTAATGGAAATAACTCTACCCATTTTGTGGTGTAATCTTCCACTATGAATATCCACTTCATTCCTTCTCTCGTTTCTGGTAAAGGACCAAAAAGATCAATAGCTATGCTCTCGAATCGTTGAGCTGGAACAGGGGTCTGCAGAAGACCAGCAGGTTTCTGGTTTGTGGCTTTATATCTAATGCACTCTGAACAGCTCTTCACATAATCGGCAATAAATTTCCTCATACCAGTCCAATAATATTTTGAAGAAATTCTAGAAAAGGTACCATCAGCTCCATAATGTCCAGCGGTGGGAGCATCGTGGTGCAATTTTAATATCTTCTCTCTCTCGTGAGTAGGGACAACTAATTGAGCTTCATCGACTTCAACATGAGGTGAGTACCGATATAGTACTCCCTGATTCATCACGTACCCTCTCCCAGTCCAATTGGCAAAGTCAACTCCCTTGTTGTGGTTTTCAAAGCAATTAATTATCTTTTCTAACTCAGGATCCTTCAATTGTTCTGTTCTTAGTTCATTAGCTGTTCTTGTCGGGAAATCAATAATTATAGTTTTTAATTCACAAATTTCTTCGTCCTTAGACGCTGGCCTAGAAAGCATTATCTGCAATAACATTGCATCTTCCGGGAAAATAATCAATCTTCAGATTGTAAGATTGTATTTGAAGTGCCCAACGGGCTAATCTTCTGGTTGGAGATGTTAAGCTCATCAGCCACTTTAATGGTTGGTGGTCGGATGCCACTGTTATTTCTGCACCTTCAATATACCCTCTAAATTTGTTAAGGGCCCAGACTACAGCCAAGGCTTCTCGTTCTGTTGTCGAGTAATTCTTCTCAGCAGAGCTTAAGAGTCTACTGGCATATTCTATTGGCTGTTCATTGGCGGGACTTTCTCCTTGTAGCAGAACTGCACCTAGGGCGTAACTACTTGCATCCGTCCGGATGATAAAAGGCTTTTTAGGGGATCAACTTGCTTCAGTATTGGCGGGGTTATTAAACATTGCTTGAGGGTCTGGAATGCTTGTTGCTCAATTTCCCTCCATTTCCAAGCAGTACTTTTCTTTGTCAAGTTGCTAAGGGGTCTAGCAATATCTGAAAAATTCGGGATGAATTTTCTATACCATGAGCAGGTCTGTAAAAATGACTGTAGCTGCTTTAGATTTCTCGGAGAAGGAATGTTTTGTATCGCTGCAGTTTTATCTTGATCCACCTCTATTCCCTTAGGAGTTATCCATAATCCAAGGTATTTTACACGAGAGCAAACAAACTTACATTTTTCTCTGTTAGCACATAATTTAAATTTTTTAAGTCTGTCGAAGACCCTTCTTAAGTCCTCAATGTGTTGTTCAAACGTTTCAGACAACACAACGATATCGTCTAAATACACCAGAATATTTACATTTGGCAATCCATTACGAAATTGGTCCATAAGACGCTGAAAGGTCGCTGGGGCATTGCGAAGTCCAAAGGGCATTCTTTTGTACCTAAATGTACCAAAAGAGCAAACGAATGCAGTCTTGTCCTGGTCTGCTGGATTAACCTCTACTTGAAGATAACCGGATTTTAAGTCAAGGGTAGACATAAAAGCAGAAGATTTTGCATCATGTAAAAGAGCATCCATAAGGGGCAGGGGATATTTGTCAGGTATAGTAATCACATTTAATTTACGATAATCTATGCACAACCTAACAGATCCATTAGACTTGGGCACTAAAACCACTGGAGCTGCGTATGGGGACTCGCATTCTTCTATAATATTATTAGCCAAAAATTTATCAATTTCTTTCCTTAAGAGTTCTTTTCTGTTTGGAGATAATGTATAAGGTGCAGTTGAAACTGGTGGGTGGTCACCTGTGTTTATAAAGTGTTTCACGAATGGAGTTGGTTCTCCCCCGGGTCTGAAAACATCTTTACTTTCATTAAGTAGCACCATCAAATAATTTCTTTCTTCTACATTCAGGGCCTGACCTTCTTCTTCTCGTAAATGGAGATATTCAATCTCAGTTTCATCAACAGGTTTGATTTGTAATGGAACATCACTAAGAATTGAATTTGCGGGACAGGAACTACTATTTATTTTGGCAGTGCTGTCGTCTACAGGCAAAGGAACATCTTTTGAGAAAGGTATCTTGAAGCTTGGTTTGTTACCAAAATACCAAAAATTATTAAGCATGTCCATTACGATTCCTGATGTCCTTAAAAAGTCAACACCTAGAAGGGTGCGGTTACCCTTTGCATTTGGCAAAAAAATTAAATCGGTTTGGAAAGTTCGTCCACCTATGGTGATTGACACTTTAGCTTTTGGATTGCTGACCATCAGCTAAATACATAGAAAGGTGAAACTCTGTGAATTTTTGTCCACGATTCTTTAAAAAGTTAAACATTAATTCTCCCCAACTGACTGGCTGGCTCCTGTATCAGCACAAACTGTGCCTGTAGCTTCATAAACTTGAATGTCAAGTAGAGCTACTGGAGTGGTAAGACAAGTGCACATCTGTATGGCATTGACAGAGGCAGTCTCTTTTTTTTTTGTAAGCATTTTGGACATTTTGATTTAATAAATCCAGGGTTGCCACAACCATAACAAGAAATAGGTGGGTGACAACCAGTGTTAATATTTAGTGCTGGCATGTAGCTAGAGTTAACAGAAGTACTGTTGTGGTTACCGAAACATTCTTTTCAACTTTGAATAAATTAGGCTTTCTAAACTCCGGATTGCCCGTGTTTCTAGGAAACCGAGGTTTATTTAACTCTGGTGGTTTGGGGAGTTTTGTTAGTTTTTGAGAAGGAAGTTTAACATTTTCATACGAGTCCAGCTTTTCAGCTAACACGACTGGATCATTAAGTTTTCCCAACTGTCAAGGAAATGATTCTTATACTCGGACTACATTTCTTTTTAATTTGATCTGCAATGATGAGATCTTTCAACGAGTCAAAAGAGTTGACTTCTAATTCCTTTAGCCAACCTTCAAAGAAGGTTCTGAGCTCAAAAAAGAAATCTTTCCATGTGGAATGATCCTGTTTCTGATGTCTACTGAATAGAACTCTGAAATGGTCAGCTGTCAGTTTGAACCTTTGTAATAAAATATTGCGAATGTGGGCATAATTTTTAAACATCTCTTCTGGTTCTCTTGCAATTAATCTGCCAATATCACTTGGAAGGACTCCAATTAAGTGTGATACCCAAAAATCCGCAGGTACATTTAAAAGCTTCATTTGTCTTTCAAACACTGTTAAGAACAATGACATGTCATCTTTATCAGGAATAAATGTGGGTAATACTGTTTCAGGTCGAACCTCATGGGGCTAGAATCCATTTGAGGGGCATTACCTAAGGACGGTAGAGATTTTTTGCTTGTAATTTAAGCTTTTCAAGCTCAAATGCTCTCTGCTCAGCTAGACACTTGTCTTCCCGTTCTATTTTCTTTATGGCTTCATCTTCAAGCGCTTTACGTTCATCAACAATGTTATCCAGCATTTCTTTCACAAACTGCTCATTATCCTTAAAGAATGAGCATGAAGTGATTTTCTCACGCAAATCGATGATTTTATCATCTGAAGTTACATCAACTCGTAGCTCAATTCCTAAATTATAGAGGTCTATCTTTTTTTCCCTTTGAGAGGAAAGCCATATTTATCTCTTAAATAAAACTAAATTCAATTTTTTTATGTATACTGGAAGTTGTAAATTAAGTTAGTTATCCCAATAAGCAATTATTACATATTAGCTACCATTAACAACTGCCTTCCCTGTAGGGAAAAAAACATAAATAAGAGAAACATTTCATAACATATAAAAAGATCACCGTGAAAATCTAAATAAATTTCCACAAACTCAGCTGTGTATCAAAATATAAAGTTAATTATGAGACACAATAGCACATTGAAAAAACTGTCACTACATGTTATGCTATGCTAAAAGTATATACTTATTACATGAAAAACATTTAAAGGCTAAATATACCACACTGTGAATCATAATTAGGAATATGAAATTCTCAAAGTACCCAATACATATACACTTTAAATAATGACAATTGTAAATCCCCTTATTTGATTGTGAAAATCCTTATAATGATCATTCATTTATATCCAAAATATACCATAATACCTTCAAACACTTAAAATATGCTTATTATTCTATCAGCAACAACAAAATAATAAAATAAAAAAAATCAATAGAACTCAGTCATAAAGAACATTTTGCAAACAACCTTGAACTGTCTACTCCCTATTTTATTTATTTG
Organism: Trichonephila clavata; assembly: GCA_019973975.1. Lineage (NCBI taxonomy): Eukaryota > Metazoa > Arthropoda > Arachnida > Araneae > Nephilidae > Trichonephila > Trichonephila clavata. The sequence continues at coordinate 1,273 of BMAO01032359.1, read as the reverse complement.
CCTATTCAGCATATCACATTCTCTGGGTGAATCATAGTTTAAACTAACACAAGCACAGAAAAAGGAAGTGGATACTCATATACTTTTCTTTTTAATATTTGAACTTTTTTTAAAAAAAATTATTCGACTTCGGATAATTATAACCAAGAATTTCATCGTTTACTCAATATAGCAATTGTTTGTAGCAAATTATTATATAGCAATTATTTTAAAACACACATATATTTATGAATATTGTTAAACAAGTTGCTTCTGTTTGAAAGCAGAAATGATCTTTCACAGTTTTAAAATTTCAAGGTATTTTAAACAGCAGATTGAAATAAGAATAAACAAGAATATTAAATTATTTGAAACAAAATATATATATTAATATTTTAAGAAACATACACAATCACATTCTTCAATATTATTTACAAAAGATTTGTTGCATCTACTCACAGATTTAATTTTTCGTTTTCTTCAACCACACAATCTCTGAAAGAGATTTTTTCTTTAAAAGAACAGATTAATATATATATATATGTTGCAAGCACAATTCGCGCATTTTAAATGACATAAGATGAATTCACATAAGATATTTTCACTTTTTACTCAACACACTATCGATGATTTTTTGTCCTCTGGCAACAACCACATAACACTTTCACTTTTGGTTTTCCAATAAAATCATGCACTTTCACATTTAGTGTCAGGGCGACACATACATAACACTTTCACTTTGGGTTTTCCAATAAAATCATGCACTTTCACATTTAGTGTCAGGGCGACACAGACATAACACTTTTCACTTTGGGTTTTCCAATAAAATCGTGCACTTTCACATTTAGTGTCAGGGCGACACATACATAACACTTTCACTTTGGGTTTTCCAATAAAATCGTGCACTTTCACATTTAGTGTCAGGGCGACACATACATAACACTTATACACGTGGTTACTTGTCGAAGGAAAGCAAAAATGCCGGTAAAAGAAAAACACGTTGGGCAGCCATTGTAATACTCCATGTTGTGAAATACTAATTAATGCAGGCTTTGATGGTTACAGGAACAAGATATTTTTTAATGTTCATGAAGTTCCACAACACAAGGAGATACACACACAAACAAAATAACATAAGACATCAAAGGAGGGAAAGGCTTTCCCTGACTCCACGTGTATCCATGGCTCGGGGACCATCCGGCGGAAAAAACTCTGGAAAAAAACGTTCTCCTTTCCCCAAGAACAAGTAGCGCCACCTGGCTGTCGTTATTGTCAAGGGAAGGCAGAGTTTAAA
>BMAO01032358.1:0-16471 GCA_019973975.1 Trichonephila clavata | reverse complement strand
AGATGATCCGATGGAATATCCTAAATTAAAATTCAAGATAGAGTTTATTTTTTTCATTGGACGAAGCAATTAATGCTTTGGAATGCAGATTAATTTAATGAGTACTGACAGTAATTGTTTTCATTTTTGTACAATATATATGATTTAAGAGATACCCTTAATTAATTAAAAACTGTAAAAATTTAGAAATGATGTTGACCGACGGAGAATCATTGGATGTAAACGCGCTTGATTGAGCAGATGAGATAATGTCAGAGTTTCAGCTTTAGCAGGGGGGAAAAAAAGCCCAGTTTGAAGTTTTAAAATTTATTTCTGTTTTAGAATTGCTCCAAATCTTGCTATTGCATTTATTTTACTTTCTTGCAAAAAAGTTTGGAAAGTGTAGATATTAGTTTCTCAAAATTAAAATTAATAAAAAATTTCTTACAGTTCACAAATTCTAAAGATAGATTAAATGACTTTGCTACATTGGCTATCGAACATGAAATAGCTGAACAAATTGATATAATATATATATATATATTTACTGTTAGCTCCCTTTTTCGCGCAAGGAATATTCAAGTTTTATAGGTGTATTTATGAACAATTTTTATCTTATTTAATAATAGTTTTTTCTTACTTTGGGGAGAGGGGCAGCATTTTTCATTTCTGTCCGGGGCGGCAAAATTTCTAGAGCCGGCCCTGTGGCGATGATACACGAATATACTCAAATAAAAGTTATTTACTGTTAGTTATAGTAACATTTTTCATCACCCTGATATATTATAAGGCGGCATCTTTGCAACATACGACATGTAATCTTTTCAAATGGTCTCGTCAGAAATCGAAGAAACTCTTCATCTGACATTCGAGCTTATTTTTATAGCCCGATAGTCATAAAACTAAAAAGCTGATGACTACTCTAAAAGTTGATTTTTCAAGTAAAACTTTACCTTTTTTTTCTTTTTTGTACAAAAGAAAACCTTACCGAGAGAGGAGACTAGACTATATTTTCCAAGAGAACGGTTGTATCGCTTGTGTCTTATCCCCTGTCCAAAAATATGCTGCACCCACTGTTTATTAACGTCGCAGTACAAGAGACTCGAGGTATATTGACAACTCAATATTGTTCTTGTAATTTTGAACACTGCCAAGTGGAGAGGAATAGGGACATCTGAACTTCTTGAGGCACTGGACCCGTGCACAAATGTAGGCTGTCCTTATACTCTTATCAGTAGACAGTACATAACATGCGTTTCAAAACTCTTGTAAACAATAACCCGAAACACAAATGTGCCTGATTTACAATCGCACAAACCGGCTGGACCGACTACCGCCCTTTGATTAAATGAGTAAAGAGGGTGTACGGTAATAGGACTAGGCCTTTACGTGGACGACGATCACATGTTGTCAACCGTTCGAAATTCCCCGTTTTTTTTTGAAGGAAACAACTGGAAATAACATTTGACCGTTTAAGTTATTCGAATTCGTGATATTATTATGGCTGAGTTGAGAACGGGAAGAGACCCCATTGTGGCCTAGGCCCAGTTGGCCCATGCTTTAAAACGTCCCTGATGAGGACAATGCTTGACATTTCCTAACTACCACGCCAATGGGAGGACTTTGAGCTTCGACAGATTTTAACGTGCATCAATATCTACACGTAGCACTTTAGATAGCACTAGATTCCGAACTCGACAATGAGTTCATGACCATAACAATTAGGCTACCGCGGCCTCGCTTCTAATAGAACCTGTTTATCCATTGACGCTCCCCAGAGGCCCGGAAGGGCCCAAATAAGCTGAACTTAACCGGATCCAAGAGCCCCTCCTTGGATCCAACAGTGCCCAGGGGGCCCGTAGATCTTCTGCGCCCAGAGCTCGAAATGAGCTTAAACCGGCACTGAGTGGAACGAAATTTGTTGTATGAGAGAATCGTGATTCTACCAAAGAAAGTCGTGTAAAAGGCTGATACTAAACTGAACTGTTCTATAAAATTTTCGTAGCATAGAGAAGCTAAGGGAGTGAGATACTCGCTCAAATATCATGTTCGATATTTGACATTGGTTCAAAATTACAAGGTTTGTCACCATACATCCAGAGACTTCTTAAGAATTCTTGAGGTCCTGGACCTGAGACTTGTGTCCCTGGGCACCTATACAAAAGTAGACTCTACCTTGTTGCTTAAAAGTAAATAGAATATAGCATACATTGTAAAATACTCGTACAAATGGTTATCTGAAACAGATAAATGTGCATGACTCGCACTCTCACAAGCCTAGGCACAAATCGTCTCGATCAACTGCCGCATTTCGATTAAATGAGTAATGATAGTTTATGGTGGTAGGCCTATGCCTAGACATGGGCAATCGCCATCCCTTAATAATGCAGTCTTGCCACTGTTGCCAGTTAGTTTGAAATTCCCAGTCTTTCGGTGATGATGTGTGGGGATAACATTGACCATTAAAATTATTCAAATCATGATCTTATTGAGGCTGAGCCTGAAACTAAACTAGGTCCCCACCGAGGCCGAACCCTGGGCCCATGCCTTAAGACGTCCTGCTTACATCCCTCTGCAGTATGAGTCCCCAGTTAAAACAAACCCCCAAAACTAAAGTATTTTTTTATTATTATTTTCCGGATCCATGTCAATATAACTTGAATAATAGATCAACTTGAAAATTTGTCAACCTTGTTTCATATTGCCTAGATTTACAATTACAAAATGCGGCACAAGGCTATCGTAACACGCCATATCAATACACTAGTTAGTCTAAACATTTTCTTGCAAAATTGGCCCACAGTTCAAGGACACTTCAAATTAAACGCTAGTCAAACAATCAAAGAGGTGAAAATATTTTTTATTAGAGTTGAGAAACAATGAGAGAAAGATTCCTAGGCAAAATATTTTACTCTCCGTCTGAAATGCAGATCACTAATTTCGCTTTATTGCCTCTTTATTTATCATTCATATATTACAAGACAATGTGCTTCTCACTAAGTAATACCGATTTCACATTCCAAAGGTGTTGTCGACAAATTAAATCATTTCCTTATCACAGTGAGAAAGGTAAAGAGAAACGTTTCAATACAATTGTTAGTATCAATTTTCAATTGAATGTTATTTTAATAAATTCCTAAATTAAATCAGAAAGGTTGAAATTCATTAAAAAATGAACGAGATAAGTGGAAAGTTAAGTTTATGGGTACTCAAATAGTTTATATTCAAATATTTGCGAGGGGAGTATGGGTGTCGTACACTACTTGAAAGATAAGTAAATAAATCTTAATTTATTTTTACTTATTGCATTTGCTTAAGGTCAATCCTAGCAGGTGTGCAGAGCGTGCACCGCAAGTGGGGTGGCCGTAGGCCGCATATAGTTCTATCAATCAAGCAAACTTTTGGGCGAATTTCTCGAAATAAAACTTATAATTAGTCGAACAAATATGATGAATTATAAATAGTTATTGAAAAATCAAAATAAGTCCCGATTTCTCAATGGCGTAGCGTTGTTTAAGAAAAATAGAATGTTAGTGCACAGTGTGTTGGTATATTGTCTTTTAATATCTACTCTTTACACTCATCCTTCATTTGATAGCAAAATTCGTGGGAAACCAGCAATACCGAAATAGAAAAGGTTTTCTTGCTTATCAGCGACACTGGTGGTGCACTGTGGATCGAAGCTTAACAAAACGTTTTAAAAATGATTTTTGCGAAAGTTGATTTACGAAAATATCTAATAGGGTTAATATTACCTAAGACATAGGAAAGTTTAAATTCAATATGCATTGAGGGAAATTAAAAGGTTTAAACTGAATAAAAACCTTACAATTTAGAAAAACAAAATAGAGGACAGAAGTGATTTTTGTGTCTATTTATAAATTTATTACTGTTTTATTTTCCCCTCATATACAGGAAGATGAGTTTATACCGTCAACTTTAAATATTAATCAAAATATGAAAAATTCTCTAGAGGGCGGCACATTACGTCTTTGCACGCAGACGGCCAATACCCTAGGATCAGTCCTGCATTTGCTTACATTTTAATAGAAATGTTACACCATCTAATATGGTTTGAAAACTTAATTAATTAAAGAGCATTTGGCACAGCCTTGTTGAATATGGTCCTTGTGCGAATAAGATCATAGAACTAAATTCAATGTTAGAGATATTGGATGGGTAGGTATCTATCTCCTGTTCAGAAATGCGGACTGCAGTCACCAAGCCATAGATTCGAATCTTGTTTCTGTTAAAGACTATTCTGGCTGTAATTGTAGTGGCCACGGTAGCCTTGTGGTTATGGTCTCGAATTCATGGCCAGCCGGTAAGTCATGGGAGCGAGCCCTTGAGCCACTGAAAATCAATTGTGAAGAGAGCTGATCCTCATTAAAACTGCCGAGTCTCGAAGTGCTCCCGTTGGTGGGGCGGGGGGTGAGAATAGGGTGCTAGTTCAAGTTCTTTCTCGTCATTTAACCATGGCTCAAAATTACGAGATCTATCATGTTGCTTTATGGTAAGACGTAAAGAAACATTCATTCACTCCTTGGCTCTAATTGTAGCAGCGGTAATCGAGAGAAGTTGACAGCGTTTCTTCTATTGACTCTGGTACCATTAAAGAACACTTCGTGTAGAGAGGCTGATACTCGTTAACCGGCATCACTCGCGTGAAAAAAACGACCTAAGCTTCTCGCGCAGGGTGTGTCATACCCTGCGGTGTGTCTTAGGTGTGTCATACCCAAGGGTGTTTACATTGTGTTTTTACCGTAAAATTTGTATACAAAGGTTAAAAAGGAAGAAAAATAGGAAGTACAACATGTTTATTACATTTTTTCACGCGTAAATTTAGTTTTCTGTTCTTTTTATAAGGACATTCAGTGCATTGTTTATACACTCCTTTAATCGTGTCGTGAGTGAGTGCGATGTTTTCACTGGATCTTATTTTTTAAAAAAAATCTGTATCTTTTCAAACTAAACATAAAGGAGTTAACTTCTTTATTCTTTAAATTTAAAAAATTTTGGAATTTCTTTTTTATTTTCTCTTATTTTGTCCAGCAATAGTTTTTTTCTTCAAAAATTCATCTGAAAGTGGATAAGATGTGTACCAATTATCTCCTTTAAAATTACATTCTTCTCAAATGTTTTTGTGTCCATACATATAAAATATCTATTTTCAACAGCGTCTCCCTTTTCTAAATTTGGATCGATTTTAGTGGAGGAATCATACTGCTGTTATACTCTTCATTTGCTTTTTCCTCATCATAACCGCGAAGAGAGTTTCTTCATCCGAAAATACTGTTGTACTATATCTATTAAATACTGTATTTATTAAATTACTTAAATATCACATTTCTTCATCATAACTACAATAATACGCCTTAGAATCAGGAAGATTTAAAACGTGTTCAGGCATTCCGAACTGTAACGGGGATTCACGCGCAGGGTATGGCATACCCGAAGAGGGGATATCCAGAAATATATATTTAGAATTCGCCTACAAGCTACGGTCCCTCAAAGGATATGACCTTAAAATCAGCTACACGAGAAACTAACCATTTTCCAAAAAAGGTTTAGCAGGAGCGTTGAAAAAAGTTAGACGGGGGGTATGACACACCCTGCGCGAGGGGTGCCGGGTTAAATCCATCGTGGCTCAAAGTCCTCACAATGCCGCGGTGTGAAAGTTTGGAGAGTGGGGTATCAGCTCAGATGTCGTCCACCGAAGTTCAGAATTATGTGTATGTCATCAGTAACCTTCGTGTTGTTTTTGTGCTCGACATTAGACAAAAAATCATCAAAATCTGGCTCTAATAAGGTTACACATCTAATATAATTAGGTCACAATACTTTCGTGGCACAAGGTGGAAGTTTGAATTGTTACTCTTTTACTGATTATTTTCAAAATTATTACAGGACCTGACTCCAGTCCAGACCAGTAGTACTTAAGAAATATTTCTTTAAAAAAAAACTTGAAGCTTTAAAAACGTGTAAAGAAGTCAAAGCTTAGTTAGGAGTCGTCTTTGTCACTTGACTATAGCTGAAAACCAGAGATATTTATCCGCAAATAATCCACTGCGACTTTATTTACACTCACGTACAAATTCATATATATTTTTTAAAATTCTCTTTTCAAACTCTCTAAGCGAAACTTCTAAAAAAAAACTATTAAAAAAGAATTAAAACGATCATTTTATGCAAAGGAAAACATCATTCAATTAGGTTTGAAACGAATTCTAAATCGAATGAGAAATGTTTTTAAAAAAAATTAACAGTCACATTTGTTATCGAAGATTACGTAACCGATTAACTATTCTATGATGTACGTTAATGCGTTGCTCAAATTCGTTTTACATCAAGATAAAGATTGAGGCGACACAAAATTCAGTTAAGCCTCATCAAGGAAATAATAATGGGGGAGACTTTTTTTTTAAAGTGAAGTAATGATAAGATTGTCCAAAAGGGGAACTGTAATCGATCGCTTTGAGAGGGTTGAGAAAAAAAAAGGTGTGTTCCCTTCTCTCTAGAACTATGTTAGAAGCGGTTCGCTGCTTTCTGTCATTCCCTAATGAGGTTTAAAATTGGTTATTTAGGACTATTTTCACATACTTAAGAGTTACGGTTTCGTTATTGCAAAGTGTCATTTTTTTTTATTTATCGCATGTGTATCTATTTATTTTTTTGCACATTTCACGCGATTTACCTTTTGCTAGCATTTGTTGCATTTTTTTAAGTGCAAGTGGTTACAAATAAGGCATGAGAAAGCGTACTGATGAGTTCTTGAATAGGATATTGAAATATTCACACAAAAAATGAGGCCATGCAATATTATAACAGAGAGATAGTTATAGTAGTTGTAAAGTAATGGTTAAGAACCTTATTTTGTGAAAGGCTCTGCTATATAGCAGAACTAACAGTTGAAGGCCATATTTTTCCATCTGAATTTTAACAGCTGGTCGGGGAATGAGTCGAGTTTTCATATTTTTGCTAATGCACATTTGGAAGGGGTGTTTTCTCCTGTTCCTTTAGTTACGTTTATGGAACTGGTTTTTGAAAAAGATAAAAAAAAAAAAAAAATGTAAAAGCATTTTTCCCCTTTCCCTCTTTGAATTGACTACTTTATAGAATTTTAAAAACTAGATCCCCCCCTTTTCATAAGAAACTGTGTGTTCTTTTCGTTTTTAACTACAGGAGAACGTCGTTTATCCGAATCCATTGGGACCGGACACCATTCAAATACGCGATTGTTCGGATAACCGAAAACCGAATGCGATCCATGCAGTATAGGATACTGGACACTATACGAATATTGAAAATCATCACATGTGGGAAACGTGCTTGAAGGAAAAGAAAAATAGGTGCAAAATGTCACAATTTTACCTTTATTGTGGAAAATAATCACTTATTTTTCGCTGTACCATTGTATTCCTTCGTTTTTTCGCTGCAAGGTCTCTGGTTCTCTTGAGCAGCAGTAGTGGAGTATGACAGCACTCTGATTGTTGCTTGTACCACTCAAAAGCTGTCTCTAAAGCAGGAAACGCGTCAGCCTTTGATGGACCCTTGCTACTTTCATTGTTGTTGTCCTTGTCCTCGTTGTTTCATGGTCGACAGGGTCGGATTCTTCTTGCACAGAAGTCACAATCTCGTCATCATTTAGCATTTGAAGTCCACAGTCTTCTGCATCGCATGCCATCCAGGTTTCTACATCAACAAAACTCAACGAGAGAGCACATATACACCCCCTCACTTGGAAACAAACTGACCTAATATTCCGCGCAGATGTTTACCAAATCACACAACTGAAATTCTCCAAATATCCCTCACCTTGGGGTTTCCCGTCACTTTTGGCTTCACGCGAAACAACTGTTTAGCATTGTACTGTTAGAAAACGTATCCGGACTTTGGTCCGGATATTTGACTCTCCGGATAATAAACGTTCGGATAAACGACGTTCTACTGTATTACTTATTTCATTGTTGTCTTAAAAGAAGGAATACCGTGTTTAGAGAAAACCATGAACTTATTTAGCATGTCTAAGTGTGTTCGAATATTTTTGAAGTAAAAGCATCAAAGACTTAAAGGCAATTATCATATTCTGCATTGAATAATTCTATTCAATTACTGATTTATACTTTAAACAATAATTATTTAGCAAGGGGTTTATAACTTTATGGCATGCTTCCATGTTTTATTTCCACCGAATAATGGGACCCTTAAATCGAATTTGAATTTAATTGACGTCTCTCTGTGAAGCAACAGGAGGGTTGTTGGCTACAGTCCTCGTAAATTTGAGCCTTGGTAAAGAGATGAAGACGACACCGGGGTTGTTATCCCCTCTCCGAGCTTCTATTCTAAGCTAACGGAAAGACTTTGAGCCTCGACAAATGTTCGCGAAAAATTAAAAATACTTTTAATCCGTACTCAACTTTGAGTCTTTTTTCTATGCCTCTATTAAATTTCTTTGAATTATACACATTAATTAAGTGTTGGATGGTAGAGTTTGAGCTAAGCTAAAATAACGAAATGCTATTCTTAAAAACAAATTTGAAAAATAACATTCTTACCTATTTGAATACGACCTTTTAAAAATCATGTACCCGACAGTGACTTTGTTTGTTTTTACTTTGTTTTGATTCAATTGACATTTAGCTAGAATCACGCATTGGGTTTCTGGAGTACGATCTAGTCAATCTGATTCAAAATCAATTGGTAAACAACTGCATCTGAATTAGTATTCATTCCCTACACCCATTTAAAGGTCAGTTGCGTTGAACGTGCCATCTCCTCTATTTTTCACGACAGTTTTTAGTGGTAAAAACTCTCTGCACAATATCAGATTTAATTTTGCAAGTGATTTTTTTCCATCAACTCATTGTTTTGTGGTATCTAAAAGAGAAGTATAGATTAATAACAAAATTTGAAAAATTCTATTCACAATCTAAATTTCAAAATTTAATAAACGTCATTAACAATTTAGTAATGCTTGCTATTATTTTAGAAAGACTGAACAACAATGTGCATTTCAACAATAAGGACAAAAACTCAACTTTAATTAGGAAAACGATTATTTTTGATTTTATTGATGTTGCAGATATTTTTATAAAAGGGGAACTTCCCATGGAAACATGACCTGGAATTTCTCGTTCAGCACTGAAACGAATATTTTAAGAGTAACTTTTTTATTATTGAACCATTTACCAGAATAATTTCACATTGGAGATCCTTCTGAACAGTTTCAACCTGCGTATAATATTAAATTGGAAATGACTAAGAAATACATAACACATTCCTTGATCAACTGCAGAATTTCCATATCGCCCTAAAATCGTTTAAAAAAAATTCTATGTACTACTGTCCATCTATTGATGCATGGGATTCAATTCACTTCATTTTTGATTGTCTCACTACCGTATATATATATATATATATATATATATATATATATATATATATATATATATATATATATATATATATATAAGCATTCCTTTCTACCCAAGATGTAGCCTTCAAATAAAGAAGACGGAATTGAATAAAGAATAGAAGATGGAAATGTATGCTCAGAAACACAAAATGGTTCAGGGGAATAAGATCCAGTGACAATAGTTTATTTGGTTTGGACGAGTAGGAATTTTAAAATAATCCAATTAATTAAAAATAAACTTACCAGCTGAGAACTCTTTCCTTAGAACCTGCAATAACACTCCAAATTTTAGGCTGAGAGCGAGGATTCTCGAGATATACAATTACAGTAGAACGTCGTTTATCCGAACCTTTATTATCCGGAGCGTCGAATATCCGAACCGAAGTCCGGATACGTTTTCGAACAGTGCAATGCTCGACAGTTGTTTCGCGTGAGGCCGAAAGTGACGGGAAACCCCAAGGGGAGGATATTTGGGTCATTTCATTTGTGTGATTTGGTAAACATCTGCGCGGAATATTAGGTCAGTTTGTTTCAAGGTGAGGGGTACATACGTGCTATTTTGTTGAGTTTTGTTGATGTAGAAACCTGGATGGCATGCGATGCAGAAGACTGTGGAATTCAAATGCTAAATGATGACGAGATTGTGACTTCGGTGCAAGAAGAATCCGACCCTGTCGATGATGAAATGGATGAGAACGAGGACAACAACAACGAATGTAGCAAATGCTGAATCGTTTCTGTGTCAGAGACAGCTATGGAGTGGTACGAACAACAATCACAGAGTGCTGTCCTACTCCACTACTGCTGCTCAAGAGAATCGGAGACCTTGCAGTAGAAAAACGAAGGTGTACAATGGTACAGCGGAAAATAGGGGATGATTTTCCCCAATCAAGGTAAAATTGCGACGTTTTGTACCTATTTGGCTTTTTCTTCAAGCACGTTTCCCGTCTGTGATGATTTTTAATATTTGTATAGTGTCTAATATACTGCATGGATCGCATTCGGTTTTCGGTTATCCGAACGGAATCCGGTTCCAATGGATTCGGATAAACGACGTTCTACTGTATAATCGATGTCTGAATTTGTTAAAGTGTTTTTTCAACTGTTACAAAAGCTTATACTTTCATTTAGTGTTAACTAATCTTGTCTATGCCAGTGATTCTCAACCACTTGCACCGGCACTTTTGTGTGCCGGCAATTTTTTTTAAAAATTATTAATAATATTCTGAGGAAAAAATAAAATCCGCAACCAGATCATTCGGCCGTTTTATAGAAATAAACTTACGGTATTCGGGATATATTTAACATTTCTTATTGTAGATAGATGGATATAAAAAATTTGATTGGGTTCGTAATCCATTTGTGATAACGGATACATCTGTATAGGAATTAACTTGGAATGAAGAGGAAAAACTAATTTCGCGAACTATAATAATCAAGATTTGATTTCAAAACAAACGGAGAGTCAATTAATTCATTTTGGATAAAAAATAGAGGCGATTATCTCATAATAGCCAAAAAAGCTTTAAAAATATTTTTACAGTTCTCTACATCTTATTTGCTTGAGTTAGGGTTTTCAACATTACCAAATAGCCGGCTGGGTGGCGTGATTGGTTTGTCGCTGGCTTTCTGCACCCAAGGGTGGGGGTTCAACCCCGGCTCAAGTCCGTGGATTTTCTTGATGCAGAAAATCGACAGCGGCCATGTCGTATGATTATACGGCATGTAAAAGATCCCTAGAGTGTCTGTTTAGCTTGGGCGCTCTCGATAATATTAAATCCTGATACACTTTCGCATCGTCAGAGCTCAGGTGCCTCCCTCGATGGAGGAGACTGGGCGTCCAAATTACCTGCGGCGATTGGTATCCGCCTATACGGAGCCGCACTAAAAGAGTGATACCAGCTCTTGGGGATGTACTAGGTCTGCAATGGTAAAAAATACCAATCCGCATCCCATTGGATGAAAAAACATCAGCAAATATAAAAATAAAAAGAAGACCGAGACTTCTAAATGTAGATGACGAAATGAGAGTGGCATTATCATTTTTACGACCCAATATAAGCAAAATTATCAAAACTCCTTAAGCTCAAATTTTGCTTTAAATCATCATAAACTATTTACATAGTGCATTACAGATGAATAAAATTCTCTTAAGCAATTTTTTGTTAGTGTTTTTTGTTAGCCAATTTTTTAAACTGTTATAAAAGTGTACCGCAACAAAACAAAAAAAAAAGTTGAGAATCACTGATCTATACACATAAACCAATGTTGGTCAAAAACGTTTAGTGTACATACCACGCCCTTTTCAAGCCACTTAAAGATTAACATGCTGAAGCCCTTAGTGATTGTTTCCGCTATCAAGTAGTATCAAGTTTTCAAAAACCGTCTTTTCTTTTCAGTTGTTAAACCACGATTCTACTGTCATGTTACTCTAACCTAGGCCAGATGTGGCTCTTCTCACTCTACGTATTATTAAAAAAATATTTATGTACGTACAAATTCAATTTAAAATGAATAGATGGAGCTGCAAGACATCTGAGTTTTTTACTTGAAGAATTAGTTATATAATGTTCTTTGTCCTGTATACACGTCTTCTGCATATGTGTCGTCTAATAAACCAAAATGTCTAAAAGCATGGAGTGAATCATTGGAATTATATAAAAAATATAACAGAGATCTAATCGTCTAGATGATTAACGGAATTAAGGATTTATAACAATGTACTATAAAACTTACGGTTTCCCCCTTTGTAATTACAGTCGACTCTCGCTAATTCCAAGTATGTGCTCAGCCCCTAGCAAAACTCTTGATATTTCGAACTAAAACAATACAATAGTTCGAAGTGTGGCTAGCTAGACTACAACACGAAGTTATCTTACAAAACTCTCAACAATTCGAACACTTACTGTCTAAAGTCCTGTAGCAAACAGGTTGGAGCTTACATGTTTTGTGTTGTATTGTCTCTGCATGTCTCCCCTTTGATGACCATCTGTCTGTTACCCCTTTGTGTTTCCCGGTTTCTCAGGCGAAGGTAGTGTCTTTTGCTTCGAAACTGGCATAACGATTTATGGCTCATCTGTGTGACTGATAGCATGGGGCACCAAAATAGGGCTCGGGCCGGACTGGACCCTGCCTTGAAAAAACCAATGTTGTTGGGGACAGTGTCTGAGAGAACCGGGTGTGAAACGGTTTTATATCCAATGAGGAATGGAAGAGATTTGATGAGGCGTGCACGAGTCCTGTTCGAGAATTACTACTGTATAATATGAACTTTTAAAAATATTTTAAAGTAATTTTATACATATGAACAATTGTGTTGCTTTATTACATAGTTTGTGACGGATCTATACGGTCTTTTGATTAACCTCCTCTATTTTTCCTAAAATAATTTATTTATTTCAACCAATCTTCACCGAGAGCCAGGCGCGATGAATGCAAATAAAATATATTATATAAGTTCGGGTTTTGCGAGTTAAAATTTAAGTTAAGAGAAGAGATAGAAGAGTGAAGTTAAGTGAAGTAAAAGATCGCTAGGTCAGAACGCAGTTGTTGACATTCATAGATAACAGTTACGTGTGGAGCCACGTGTGGAGAAGTTGATTGAAGCTTGTAAAAATCCGTGTTACAGATTGTGGATCCTTCACCATTCTCCTAACCAGTCAGCAAGGTGGAAATCATCACGACGGAACAGCCGATGTAAAAGATAAAGTTCAGTGATTTAATTTAAGATATTGCGAATATTCGTATGTGGCGTAGCTGTAATTGCGCGTGTTTAAGCTTTCATAGATTCAGTTTGCTATTCTGTTATTCCGCTAGTAGTAATTCCCCTTTTCGTACTCCACTCTAGTTTGTTTCTCTTAAATTTGAATTGTGTGTTTATAACCCTTGGTGTTAACTAGAATCAATAAATCTTTTTGATTTACAATTATGTCTTTATGATCATTTAAGTCCGCCTACACCTCCAGTAATATTTGCAGATAGACGGGGAGATGGTAATATAAGGGGTGGCATTGAGCCACGACAAGTTTAAAATTGAAATGTGTTAGAAAAAAAATTGGTAGTTTTTCTTACTCTCTTCATAATTCGAAGTTTTTCATTCATCCCTTCAACATCTAAATATCGAGAGTCGATTGTATATATTAAAATTTCGTTTGTTATTTACATGTACATTTAAATATCTGACTAGCTTAAAGCGATTATTTCTGTATTCAATTGATTTCCGTCTTACAAAGTTCATTCTCAATCAGTGAAAACATTACAATGGTTTCTGAAGTGGTAAAGATCCTTTTGACTGGTAAAAAGGCTTGAATGAGAAGAAGCCCTTCAAAGAGATTTCTTGCAACGTTTGCTTTTTTTGCATGAATGAGCTAGGAGCAATCATGAGAGGAAAAGAGAGATGCACTTAAATTCGCTCTAGAAGATCCAAAACATATTAATACTTGATAACATGCTTAAGGATTAACAAAAAGAAGTGTTGAAATGATTTATATGGAAAATAAGCTAATGTCAATTTTAATTATTTCTGTACTCATAAAAATTCAGAATAAAGCGTTTACGGCAGCAGTTCTTACACTTTCGATCGCCGCGGGCCCCCTTTCAATATTTTTTGCCATCGTGGACCCTAAGATTTTGAACACTCTTCCTGATTCCCAACATAAGGCTGAGCGATTTAATAATTCCTCAATAATCCTATAAGACTGCCACTGCTAATTATGCCATAGTATATTTTAACACTTTTTTTTCCTTTAAGAAAAAAACAGCAAACATCTAATATTTATACAAAAATATTGCAAAATATTAATTTCAAATAAATGATGTACTTATTATTAAAATTTTTATTGAGAAGGATGATGTTAAATTTATTTACAAGTGTGTTATATCAAGAGTAATATTTGAAATATGTAGTCTCAATGACGGTTCTACGCTTACCAGATGGTTTTTGCATATTTTTAAAAATATTGCATTGTAATAATGGCTATGGAATGGCAAACAATAAGAAAACTGAATTTAATATTTTTCATCGAAATTCATGTACTAGTAGAGTTTTTTTCATTTGAGTCAAATTAATGAAGCTAGTCCAGGAGGGCAACATCTTTCAATTAAAAGAGGGAAATCTTAACGGTAAAAGAGAGATCTTAGCAGCCCGCCGGCGGTCCACTGACTGTAGTTTAAGAACCGCTTGCTTACGGTGCGAATACTTTGGCACAAAGCTTAAAACTCACAACATTATGAAATGTTGACTAACACTGTTCTTTCACTGGACCGCCAAAAATGAAAGCATCTTTAATAAGTTCTTGGTTTTGGAAATGTTCGGTGTTGTTCAAATTCGTCCTGTGGCACCCCAAAATAATAAATATTTGTCGCGAAAGGGCGCTAGTGTGTATAGAGTTAGTATGTGTGTAAACATAGTGTGAGCGAAAGCGCATGGTGAACGCTCGAATAAAATCCTTGTTCCAAGTCTCTACCATCTTATTTTTGGTGTGAATTATTATTCAAAATTAATAAGTTTTGAACTAGTGAAGAATCAGGAAGGAATAAAAAAATTTAACTTGAGTAAAATTTAATTTAAGTGTTATGAAAACTATTAATTAAACAACGAATGATTTGATCATGATCACTACCGGAGTGCCCCCCCCCCAGTGTCGGATTAAACGTCATGGAGGCCCCTAGGCAGTCAAATTCTTTGGGCCCTGTAGTCTGTTTTTGAAGCACTAAACAGAAAAACAGAACACACTCTTGGGGGCCCCTAAAAACCCCATAGGCAATTTGCCTACTTCACCTAATGCGGCACTGGTAGCCCCCCCCCCTTCTTGCACACGCACCTTATCTGCTTTTTTGGTACCTTAGTTGTTTTGTTTCACGTACAACTTGACTCTTCTTTCTCAGAAGTTTGCCGACTCTTGACTTAGGTAAACAAAATAAGAATAACACATTTTCTAGACCACCACTTTAGCCATGGTCAAGAATTTCTCCATTAAACTCAATGAGTTTTCAATTTCCTAGAAGACAGTCGTGGAGAACGAGGTAAACTGATGCACATAGCATTCAAATGACACAGCGTAAAAGTTTGGAAATTTAAATACCAAATCCACAGTATCGTCTCTGAATACTTAATGGGGCTCAAAAGTATGAATATCTTTTGCCACTAACCAATATCTAGCGTTCCAAAGCGACATCAATTAAAACCATAGGTTCTCAACTTGGGCGATAACGCCCCCTTGTGGGCGTTTGAGACTTTCAGGAGGCAGTAAAAGACCCAGAGAAAATTGTGTTGAGATGGAATGGAGGGGCTTTGGCAGATTAACAAAATATAGTCTAAAAAAGAATTTAAAAAAACACTGATTATGTACTAACAAAAGTAAACTTTAATACTGTTTACTTATGTTATTGTATGTATTTAAATCATTTCTATATTCACATATGTACGAAAATTCACATATTTCGGTAGCTCGGGAAGTGGATGTAAAACTTAAAGATTACATTACATTCAGACCTACATTAAATTGAATGATAATAGCGTGTTTTAATTTCTGAAGTGCACGTGTTGACTTTGACTGTGAGCAGGGGGGGGGGAAATGTTTCGTCCACTGCATTTCATTACGTATATTATCCAAGAAAACATAATTAAATATGTTAACCAGGAATTAACGTGTGATTTCTTTTAAAGGCTGAAACTGTCAATTTATATTTATTTTGAAAGGTTCATTATGAAATTACTTCGTATAGAAAAAAAACCTGCTTGTCCTTTGTAATAGGTAAGCTAAAACTTTTATTCCACTCTTTTAAATGAAGAAGAAATTCAGTAGCGCTTTTCAATTCTAACAATATCCAATCTGCTCTAAAATATATAATATGCCATATTTAAATATATTTGTGGCAATAGCTATTTCAGATTCAAAAGTTTAAAAAATTAGGCTTTAGAAAAAAAAATTAAATTAAAAAATATATTTCCATAGGAATAGAATATTTTTTAAAATTTAATTCTTGTTTCACTATGCACACTTTTATTTCTCTAGAGTGGGAGGGGGTGGTATCGAAATATTCACTAGAAAAAGGGCGGTATCAGAATATTCACTA
>BMAO01032357.1:0-25653 GCA_019973975.1 Trichonephila clavata | reverse complement strand
ACTATGTTTTTTTTAATGTGAATATTATTATTCATGGCTATTATTTTATTTCAGAGAATAGGAGAATTTAGACAATGTAGAATTCCAGAATCAAACCAACACAAGGAAAAAAAATTAGATGCATAGAAAAAATCTTTTGGAGAAAAGAAGAAGATGAACTACATAAATATAGATGTTTTGAGAAAGTTTTATGTGCATGGAAAGGCTCTTGAGGGGAAATTAAGAAATTTTTGTCTTAGGTGCTTAGATTTTTCGTCTTCAACTACCTTTTTTTCACTTTGATAAGGCAGTACAGAATTATTTATTGGAACAATTGAAAATATTCAGCATAAAATTTGTCAATATTTTTTTTATTTGAATGATGCTGACACCCAAACAGTTTTCCATAAGGTCTATCATGGAAAAGTAGTCTAATCATATAAATTTGGCAAGAAATTTTTTAATTCAATGACTTAAAAGTTCTTAAGATATCCATTTGGATAAGAGATGTCTGTGCAATTCCAAAGATCTTCGACAGCATGCTAATAACAAATTTTTAAAATTATGTAGCTCATCACCAAAAGTATTGCTTTTTGAAAGGTTATTACTGCAAACCAATCATTCACCAATTATAAAAAGAGACAGTGTGCTGTTTTTCGTTCACGGAATGCTTATTGTCTTTGGAACATAAGTTAGTTTGTGTCCTTTCTGAATTTTGCTCAAAAAAGTATCTAGTACAGGTATTGAGACATACATTTTAGGTTTTGTTTAAATTGCAGTAGGGAATTCAATTAAAATTTTTCACGCACTTGCAATTTTGCAATTGCTGAATACATTTTGAATATTTTCAACAAACTAAACTGAAAACAGTTTGATACCTTATTGATTGAAAATGCGATAGTCAACTGATTTATTTTGTGCATTAATTTAAAATAGAACCAGATTTCTGTTTTACATTCAAAAGAGATATTTCTCCTCAAACAAAAATTATATAATTATAAACCGCTTTCCACAAAAAGACCCACCCTCTTTTCATCACTTACAAAAAAATAAAGATCTCTCCTGAGATTTCCAATTTTCTAAGCAAGATGCTTAACTCTCAAAACGATATCCTTAAAATATCACTTGAGTAATCTGCCAATGAAGAGCCTCATGTTTGTGAAATATGCAACAAGGCATTCTCTAGTAGTCATAGTTTAAAAGTTCATTTAGTATTCATAACAAGGAATACTTCATGTTTGTGAAATATGCAACAGGGCTTCAGTGAAAGTTTAATTTGAAAAGACATTTGCGTATTCATACCCAAGAAAGGCCTTATGTTTGTGAAATATGCAACAAGGCTTTTGCTCATAATAGTGGCTTAAATGAACATCTACGTATTCATACCAAGGAAAAGCCTTATGTTTGTGAAGTATGTAACAAGGCTTTCGCTCGAAGTAGTAATTTAAAAACACATTTACGTATTCATACCAATGAAAAGCCTCATGTTTGTGAAGTATGCAGCAAGGCTTTCGCCCAAAGGGACAATTAAATACACATTTACGTATTCATACCAATGAAAAGCCTCACATTTGTGAAGTATGCAACAAGTCTTTCACTCAAATTGGTCATTTAAATGCACATTCTTGTATTCATACCAATGGAAAGCTTCACGTTTGTGAAATATGCAATAAGGCATTCTTTCAAAGCAGTCATTTAAATTCACATTTACGTATTCATAGCAAGGAAAAGCCTCATGCTTGCGAAATATGTAACAAGGCTTTCTCTGATAGTGGTTACCTAAAGAAACATTTACGTATTCATACCAAGGAAAAACCTCATGTTTGTGATATATGCAACAAAGCTTTCTCAGAAAGTAGTTACTTGAAGAAACATTTACGTATTCATACCAAAGAAAAGCCTTATGTTTGTGAAGTATGCAACAAGGCTTTCGGTCTAAGGGGTAACTTAAGGAAACATTTACGTATTCATACCAAAGAAAAGCCTTATGTTTGTGAAGTATGCAACAAGGCTTTTGGTCTAAGAGGTAACTTAAGGAAACATTTATATAATCATATCGAGGAAAAGCCTCATGTTTGTGAAATATGCAACAAGGCTTTCTCACGAAGCACTTATTTAAAAAGACATTTACTTGTTCATACCAAGAGAACCTCATGTTCATGAAATATAATAAAATAATTTTTCTCAAGTTGTTTCTTTAAATGTACTGTACTCTCACATATACATACTTGAAAGAAAAGCCATTATTTCTTCTAAGGATATCGTGGGCTGCTAGCCTTTTTATTGGATTGATAAATTATGACATTTGTGCATTCATACCAAAGAAAAGTAACAATTCTGTGAACTATCCAGTATCGCTTTCTATCAAAATGGTAATTTTAAAAATAAATTATAGTTTAATAAAACTAAAAAACACGCTTTTGTAGTTAAATCGAACTAAAAAGGAAAAAATAAATCTTAAGAATAAAATGATTAACAAAAAGATTGTCATTGTGGTAAAAGTGTTCGGTACTCGATGTCGATTGTTATAATTTTTTTCTGGTTCTATTCCAAAATGCTGAGTTAGAGTAAAGGCATAGTGCAAAACTCCCCTCCCTTTACAACAATGACATTAATTTTCTCGTTGATATATTTATTCTTATATTAAGAATTGTTTTATTTTTTAGTTCGATTAACTATAAAAGCGGTTTTCTTTTTAGTTTTTTAAAGTATAATTTATTTTTAATTTTTTAGTTTGATCTACAAAAAATGCAGGGAAGGGAAGACTTTAACATGACACGGTCTACTAATTTTTTTCAATATGTTGCAGTCTACTCTGTGGCATAGGTGTGATAAGCAAAAAAGCTCAACAATATTTATA
Organism: Trichonephila clavata; assembly: GCA_019973975.1. Lineage (NCBI taxonomy): Eukaryota > Metazoa > Arthropoda > Arachnida > Araneae > Nephilidae > Trichonephila > Trichonephila clavata. Next base: position 22,814 of record BMAO01032357.1, on the reverse strand, counting down.
TATTATAACAATAAATACAGAATATGTACTTACCTACATATATCTATAATAAAAGAATTTACTCTGAAGCATATTTAAATCCCTTCTACCCTGTGACCCTGCTAAAGGTGTGGAAGGAACTAAACGGATCATACGGTATGATGAATTTCAATTATTTTACTTATCACTATAAGCAACTAAAACACAAATAACACTATGAATACAATAATTCAATTCAGTAATAGAGCCAGAGAGAGACGAGATTCGCGTTTGGGGAGAATATGTTCAATATTGCGGCTCTTCCTTTAATATTACTTTACACAGAGATTACGTATTTAATGACCGCACTATAGTTTAACTTTCTAAACATCAACTTAATTTGAGGTCACAGTACCTGAGCTCATGCAGTCTTCTATTTAATTCAAGTTGACTTTAACACTTCTGGGTTGTAGTCTTTAACAAGGACATAAACCAGTTGTGGTGAAATTCACCTTGTACCGAACTTATCGCGTCTTGTTATCTAAACTTCTGGCTTTCTTACTTTTTGATTACGTATTCTCTTCATTGCAAATGCACTAAATATTAATTATCCCTTTATCTTCTAACTCTCAAACTCATGAAGAGGGAATATATATGTCAGGTTTGAAAAGATTAACTTTAAAATTAAGGGAGTAATAAATAAAAATAGAGCGAACTCTTTATCATCGCGTAAGGATTTGTGGGTAAGTAAACCTATTTAAAGGTGGAGCGAGCGCTGACGAAGGCGAACGCGTACTGGAGAGAGGTAGCTGGTGAACTCTTGGTCGAAGTATCGTCTATTGTTCGATAGTGTTGGCGCCAAAGGGCTGCCATGTTGGATATTTGATGATTCAAGCAGAATAAAGAAGCATTTTGTAGAGATGATGTCTCATCATTTAACCCGCAGGCCCGGGGCCTGTCAAGAGTCGACAGGATGCCGAGCGGAGAAACCATATATGCCACGAAACCAAGAAAATGAACTTTAAGTATTTATTTTTTCGAACTAGCGACTGCATGGACAATCATAATACAATGGAAGACGATTCTCTCCGGCAGGAGTCACCAAGGGACACTTCGGAACAATTTTTTTTACCTGAATTTGACAATACTAAGTTTAGTTCTTTTAAAAGTTTTCTGGACTGTTTTGATCAACAATGCATCGAACATCAAAAAGATGATCAATGGAAAGTTAAAAACCTCCCAAAATATTTAACAGGAAGTTACATCAAGTTCTGGTACGATAATCAGTTATTTAATAATACGTACCAAGAAAATAAAGAATTGTTAATTACGGTATTTGATGTGACCAGACAAGAAGAAATACAAAAGTTCCACAACCTAAAACTAGAAGACAACAAAAACTTGATTTCATTTTTTACCGAAAAACTTGCCCTGGGGAAGAGACTTAATTTCGACGACAGTTCCATAGTGGAACATTTGACATTATCTAGTCCAATGGAATTTCAAAAGTTTTTAGTCATTCAAAAAATTTCTACACCCTGCCAATGGATTTCGACTATGCGACAACTAATAGCCGTGACACCGGACAATTCAAATCGAAATGCGGAAGAAAGTGGAAGTTCAAGAACATGGAATACTCGGAATCAAGCATACGGCAATATAAACACAGGAACTGATCCACTACGATTCCAATCAAGAGGATATAGACAATCACACATGGTGCGTTTCAATGAAAGACAGTTCAACAATCAACCTAGGCAGTTTGTACAACATAATCAACATAATTTTCGCCCGCCCAGAAATAGTGAAAACATCCAATGACAGGGATGACAACTAATTATCAAATCAACGGTATGTTCCAAGCAGTTTTTTACTCTAGTTGACACAGGAAGCAATGTGTCATTAATTCCAATAAATTTATCTAAACAACTTAAAAAATTTAATAATTTAAAGAATAGTGATGTGAAAATAAAACAAACGTGTGGGACTATTCATCCCAAAGGTATAATTTCAGTTTTTATGAATATCGGTAAGATATCTAAGCAAATAGATTTATTTGTAATTGATACTGAATTGCCTTATATTATTTTAGGACTTGAATATTTACATTTATTTAAACTTGATATTAGTATTCGTAAAATGTGTGTTTTTCAATTTGGTAAAAATTTAAGTAATGTTAAAATTTCAAATAATAATTGTGTTGGTGAATTGAGAACATATCATGGGACATATTGTAAAACTCGTGAAAATGATAAACTTATGAACTATTCCAATGCTAATCATGAGAATAATAGTACTGTTAAGGGTAATAACTGTTAAGATCAAATACCAGACAGCCCTGAAGCTGATCTGAAAATATTGTTTAACCCAGCCATGGTTGTTGAGGACACAATACCAAAACAAACTAGTAAGCAATGGGAAGATTTAACCCAACTCCTTGACAAATTTCAAAACATATTTTCACAAAATAAATATGATGTAGGTTGTATCAAATTGGAGCCACAAAGAATTCATTTAATCTCAGACCTCCCTATAAGTCTACGCCCCTATAGAAATAGTGAACAAGAATCTAAAGAAATACAAACACAGATAGAAGAATTGTTAAAAGCAGGTTTTATTAGACCCTCACATAGTCCATATGCTGCCCCTGTAACTTTAGCATATAAAAAAGATGAAGGGAAAAAATCAAGATTATGTATTGATTATAGAAAACTAAATGAAATAACACGAAAAGATTCCACCCCTGTACCTCTGATAGATTTTGTAATTGATAATTTAACTCATGCTAAATTTTTCTCTACTCTCGATTTAACAAGTGTATATTGGCACATAAAAATTCATGAAAAAGATGCAGAAAAACTGGCCTTCACAACTAATTTTGGACTCTATGAATGGTTAAGACTCCCATTTGGCTGGAAAAATTCCCCAGCTGTTTTCCAAAGAACTATAAGACAAATTTTACAAAAATATCAGTTAACTTTTGCTTTAAACTATTTTGATGATATTATAATTTTCTCACAATCTTGGGAAGAGCATTTAACTCATTTAGATAAAATATTTCAAATTTGTAAAAAAGAAAACATTAAACTTAAAAAATCAAAATGTCAATTTGCACAGGAAAAAATAAATTTTTAGGATATGAAATAACACAAGGTCATTATTCCCCAAGTAATCCAAATATTGAAACAATAAGAAAATTAGCACCACCTAAAGATGTAAAAGAACTCCAAAGATTTCTTGGTTCCATCAATGTTTATCAAAAATTTATTAAAGATTATGCAAAACTTAGAGTACCATTAAATAAATTACTTAAAAAAGATGCAGTTTGGAATTGGTCACATGAATGTCAGGAAGCTTATCAAAAGTTAAAAAATTGTTTAATTTCAAAACCTATACTTAAATTATACAACTCACATTATCCATGTCATGTATTTTGTGATGCAATTCAGGATTCAATAGGTGTAATTTTAAAACAAAAACACCCAGATGGAACACTTTACCCCATAGCTTATCACTCGAGACAATTACTTAAACATGAAAAAAATTATACAATTTCAGAAAAAGAATGTTTAGCAATTATAGATGCCCTAGACAAATTTCACTGTTACCTACATGGATCCAAATTCACAATACATACTGATCATGCTGCCTTACAATGGCTTAAAAGTGTAAAACATTTAACTGGACGTTTATTTCGGTGGAGTTTAAAACTTTCTCAATATGAATATTCGATAGTTTATATAAAAGGTAAATTAAATGTTGAAGCAGACATGTTGTAGAGGAACCCTGTATGTCATTATACATCACCCATTTGTCATTTTTTAAATACTGATGAAATTATTGAATACCAAAATTCAGAGAACATGAATGATCCAAAATATACAAAATATAATGATGTATAAACTGTTAAGAAAAAGAATTTAATTAAAATTGTAGTACCATTAGCTTTGAGAGAAAAATTAATTACAACTGCACATGAACAATTTGGTCACCCAGGTGTGAAAAAATGTTAAAATTAATTTCCCCAATTTATTACTGGAAAGATATTATATTAGATATTTCAAATTTTGTTAAATGTTGTGAAACATGTCAATTAAATAAAAAATCTACACAAAAAAAATATGGATTATTAGAACAAGTTCCTGTGGCAGAAGAACCATTTGAACTGATGTCACTAGACACTGTAGGAGGATTTAATTATCATAATTCACAAAAGAAATACCTGCATATTGTTCTGGACCATGCTACCAGATATGCTTGGACATTTCCATCCAAAAGTGTCACTTCTGAAACTTACACAAATTGCTTAAAACAAATTTTTTCAATTCAATGCCCAAAACAACTGTTAAGTGATAGAAATGCAGCATTCACCTCTTCTAAATTTAAGAAATTTTTGAAACATCATAATATTCGACAATTACTAACTTCAGCAAATAGACCACAATGTAATGGAAAGAATGAAAGAGTTAATCAGACATTAGTAGCAAAAGTAAGATGTAAGGTTAATTCAACTACAAAAATCCCATGGACAAAACTATTAGAACAAGTTACATATGAATACAATAACTCGCCACATGATGTCACTGGCTTCCCACCTGCATATTTGATGTTTGGAACATTGCCATATGACTCACCATTACCTAATCAAGTAAAATTGAATTACCCACCTATACAACAAGCAAGACAAATTGCAGTAAACAGAACAATTAAATATCATAAGATAAATAAACAAAGGTATGATAAACATTATGTTGAGGCAAAATTTAAAATTGGAGATTTAGTCCTATATCAAAATTTCTCATACCCTAATTCAAGTAAACTGCAGAGTCCTTATATTGGTCCATTTCAGATTGTCAACAAACTCTCAAATGTTACTTATGAAATAGATAAACCAAATCAATATACAGGAAAATTAACAGACATTGTTCATTCTACAAGATTAAAACCTTTTCATTCAAAATCCAATTTCCAATTATGCTAAATTCTGATTTATATTTATTATTGGAGTGTTTTTTTTTCCTGATACATTTGGGCGGGGGGGGGGGGAAGAAGTGCATTGTTATTTTGAAAAAAGTGCAGTGTTATTTAAAGAGAGAAAAAAAAGTTGCTTTTATAAAACTTGAATTGAAGACTTGTTTACATTGTGAAAATCAAAATTTAATGTAATTGAACATTTGTATTGTATTTTATTCATAATGAAAACATTATTGAAGACTATTTTGAAGAAATACATTAATTATGGACTGGTATGTGAAAACATAGTGATGAAGTCAATTTTATGATACATGATGTTATAATAATTTCATTGTGAGTATTTGTGATAAAAGTATATTAATTATGGACTGTATGAAAACATGGTGATGAGGTCAATTTGATGATACATGTTATACTAATGTCATTGTGAGTATTTGTGATAGAAGTATATTCTGAAAATTACAAAATATTATGTAATATTCTGAAGATTTTGTTATGGTTGTGTATTTTTGAAATAAGTTGATTGTGTAGTGATCCAAAGGATAATAATAAACAAAGAACTGTGAGATAACCAATTATTGAATGATGAACATTGAACTCTATGATTTTTCCAAGAAAGGACTATGTGAAACATTATGACAAACATATAAAAAAAAAGAAATAGACATTGATTGAATCTTTTCTGTACTTGATATCTGGAATACACTTATTTGTTTTGTTTTTATCTTTGCATTTTATATTTCTAGTGAGATTTTGATATAATGTTGATGTTGTGTTTATTTTGGTAAATTTCTGTGTTATAGTTATATAATCTTTTCTTTTTGGGAGCTCCTAAATTCATTTTGTTGTGCATGTGATATATTCTTTTCATGTATTTACATAACCAGTATTTCCTAAATTCATTTTGTTGTGCATGTGATATATTCTTTTCATGTATTTACATAACCAGTATTTCCTAAATTCATTTTGTTGTGTATGTGATATATATTCTTTTTTGGTATTTATATAACCATTTCGAAGTACTTATAACTTTTCAACATTTATCATTTTACTAACATTGTTTACTATTACTACATACCCAATGTGGATTTCACTTGATATTATGTTATGTTGTTTAACACTACTATATTTTTGTGTGTTTAATGTGAATTATCTTTATCTTATGTTGTTTTTTCTTAACCTCATTATTATTATAGTCATAGTTGAAAGTATTAGATGTGTGATATTTTTCAGAAAACAATTCTATGTAACCAATGCTGTATACCAAAGTTTGATATTTTGTAATTCAATATTATTATTTTTTGCATGTCAGGAGAGTCACCAGCTCACTCTTTTATACAATTATTATATCTTAGATGTTTTTAAAAATTCATTGGGGAAGTTGATATTGGAGTATTGTTATTTTTATCCTCTGGGGACTTGCCACAGTCAGGATTGGCCAATCTGGCTGTGCCAGACTTCAGCGGAGGGGGGGGGGATTGTCAGGTTTGAAAAGATTAACTTTAAAATTAAGGGAGTAATAAATAAAAATAGAGCGAACTCTTTATCATCGCGTAAGGATTTGTGGGTAAGTAAACCTATTTAAAGGTGGAGCGAGCGCTGACGAAGGCGAACGCGTACTGGAGAGAGGTAGCTGGTGAACTCTTGGTCGAAGTATCGTCTATTGTTCGATAGTGTTGGCGCCAAAGGGCCGCCATGTTGGATATTTGATGATTCAAGCAAAATAAAGAAGCATTTTGTAGAGATGATGTCTCATCATTTAACCCGCATGCCTGGGGCCTGTCATATATATTAAGCTTAATTTGCATATGACGTTTTCTTTTAGGAGAAGATTGGTTAAAATTGCTGGCCAAAAAGAATACCCAAAAGGAGTTAATTGAATTTCGCGTATAGATCCTTCAACATCTTCCGTGAAGAAAACTTGATTTTTGAGAGCGTCTTAACAACCGGATAGGAATTACGTTAAAAAATTAAGGATCACTCAAAAACGATGAACAAGATTTATAACTTTAATTCACTTATCTCTACACAATTTAAACGCACTCGAACACGCAAAAGCAACTAACTATTACCGACAAACTATCCTGTACATGTCGGCCCTACAGTGCATCCCATTCAGGCGAGAACCAAGGGATAATCCTTTTATAAAGAAATATAAAAAACCTTGGTTATGTACTTTATTTGAATTCTAAAGAAAAGTAATACAGACAACAATTTGCTTGATAACAGTAAATTTTCAAGACATCTAAGTTATCAGGGTCTGCCACGCTAAAATGAAAAGCGGGCCAGTAACACGTCCAAAAAAATATGACATTATACAAACATATTAACATTATTCAATTTTCATATTCACAACTATAGTAGCACTTACTTTAAATATATACATTTTCATATAAATTATCACCTCATCTTTTTTCATTTTTACAAAACTCTCCATTCGCGCTGCTCTGTTAGTGTTATGATTAGTTTTCCTTATTACGCCGCGTCCGAAACCAGATAATATATACTTCAATATATACATACAAAAATGTCTACAACTTTCAAACACACATACAATATATTATAAATGTGTCATCGAGAATTCAATGGAGAGCAAGAGGACTACAATGTTGATTTTAATGTTCTACCTGGTAAATGAAGAGCTCTTGGTGTACGAATAAGTTTATTGATGGGGACTAAACATAACTTCACAGCACTACACTCAAACACACCAACATTAAAGACTATTTACAGGGTTTTAGAAGTAATATTCCTTTTTAAAGCGCACTGCCCAAAGCATCATGCCTTTTTTCTTCATTCAATCTGTTCATCGGCGTTCTCGATAATTCAATGGCGCGTTACATATGTTTATTCTGGCAACCCTGAAATCGCCAATTAAGTTCGAAGGCGCCAACATCCTGAGCCCCGTTGCAATACACAAATACAATTATGCAATACAATAATATATATATCGTAATTCATAGATTGGCAATTTTACTAATTTATTGACTGGGTGTTGGTAGGTGCCTTTATTAGTTTTTAAAGTCACAACTCTTATCTTTACCTGGATTTATTTGATAATTTTTGCAAGATTCCAATTAAGTATTTTTGAAAAATCTTCATTTTTAACTAGCACTAATTCATTTTTCTTAAATGGTTGCTCACCTCTTTGCCATTTTCTCTTGATTGTACCCGGTTTAGATAGTCATTTGACCATTTTTTTCTAAATGTTTGTGTTAATTTTTGCACCAATTGCCATCTATTTAGTCGATTGATTGGTGTATTTGTAAGGTCGGGGTCAGACAAAGCAGTTAAGGAAGTTCCAACCAAAAAATGAGCTGGAGTAAGAATATAATCGTTTGGATCGCTGGAAATTTTGTTAAGGGTCTTGAGTTTAAAACTGCTTCCACTTGGGTTACAAGTGTTACAAATTCTTCATAAATTAGTATTGTTACCTATAACTCGTTTTAGGCGAGATTTGAGAGATTTAATCCCTGCCTCCCATAAACCACCGAAATGGGGAGTAGCAGGCGGATTGAAGTGCCAAACTATACCTTCAGACACTATGAAGTTTTCAATTTTTTTCTTTACCTTCCTTAATTAATAGATTTTGCAATATCTTTTTTAATTCATTGTTACCACCTACAAAGTTTGTACCGTTATCACTATAGATATTGTGGGGTTTTCCCCGACGCGAAATGAAACGTTTTAATGCACCAAGAAAAGCATCAGTAGAACAATTAGTAACTATTTCTTGGTGAATTGCCTTTACAGCGAAGCAAATAAAAATACATACATAACATTTATATGATTTCTTGAATTTACCTGGATACAATTTAATAAAGAAAGGACCGGCATAATCAATATCAACTTTGGTGAATACCCTTGATACCTTTACTCGGTTACTGGGCAAATCTGCCATCTTGATTTTTTGCCTTTGCATTTACCTTTAAACAAGAAATACAATTTTTCAATACCTTTTTTACCTGATTTCTACAATTAATTATCCAAAACTCTGACATGATGTTAGCTATAGTTGCTTCAACACTTATATGAAAATGTAAAACATGATAATAAATAATCAACAAATTAGAAATATGACCTTTGTTTAGAATAAACATGGGATATTTTTGATTGACAGTTAAGTTGGAGTGTTTAAGTCTTCCTCCAACGCGAAGGATGCTGTTCTCATCTAAGAAAGGAGACAAATTTAGTACACTACTTGAATTGGGTATTTGTTTAACCTTAAGAAGACACTGGATTTCTAGAGGAAAATGCACAGATTGAACATTTCTGATAAGGCAAATTAAAGTTCGAGATAATTCAGTTGCAGTTAGACTGCCATTGGCTCTTTGCGAGGGAGGGTTTCTTGCATTTTCTTTAAACCGTAGACACCATGCAAGAATTCTTTTCAGTTTCACAAAAGATGAGCACTTATTGATGATTGGGAGTAATTCCACATTTTGCGTTACAAGACACACTGGATCGGATTTTTTAAACTCAAGTAAATATAAATCATTATCGTTGATTTCACTGATATCACAAGAAGACACAACTGGGTTGTTTTGCAAAACCGATGGACCATACCACCACAATACACAATCTTGAATTTTATCAGGATCGATCCCTCTGGATATAATATCCGCGGGATTTTCTTGCGATTAGGACGTGGTTCCAGGAACTCACTTCGGTTAGATGTTGAATTACACTGACTCGATTTTTCACAAAGGGCTTGAGAACTGAAGGGTCCTTTTTTATCCATGCAAGGACGATGGTCGAATCAGTCCGCAGCACAATATCGTTGAAGGGAATTTTCATCGATTTGATGGGTCTTTTGTATTAACTTAGCAAGAAGCACTGCTGCACACAACTCAAACCGGGGAATGGTTACCGACTTCAAAGGTGCAATTCTTGATTTGGAGCACAATTAATTTGTAGATACAGTTCCCGAATTATGAAGATACTTGACATAAATTGCAGCACCGTAGGCTCTCAAAGAACTGTCGCAGTACCCATGGAGTTCTATTCTCAGTGCATCGTCCAATAATATATATCGTAGAATGTTCAAGTTGTTAATTGCAGCTAAAGACTTCACAAATCGCTTCCACTATGTATTGGCAAGGAATCATTCCAGTCCAATTTTAATCCCCATAATTCTTGCATCACCAGTTTCGCCTTCCTAACTACAGGCGAATTGAGACCTAATGGATCAAAAATCATAGAAGTGGCTGAGAGGACAGACCTTTTTTTAATTGTACAGGAATCAGAGACATCTGCAATGGAAGACACCGAAAATGTTAAAGTGTCCTTTTGAGGTCTCTACAAAAGTCATGAGACTTTAGTTTCATCAGGAATTGTGAGAGAAACAACTCCATCAGAAACATCGAAATTTGAAAGCAGTTCAATGCAGTTGGAGGACCATTTATTCAACTGCATGCCGGCTCCACTGAAGAGGGATATAAGTTCCTGTTTAAGTTGTTTTGCTGAAGAAATGCTCGGACAGCCACTGATAAGATCGTCCAGGAAAATATCAGCACTCACAGCTGAGGCCGCTAACGGATATTTATGCCCGTCATCCGTAACTAATTGCTTAAGCACTTGTTGTGCAAGAAAGGGAGCACATGTTGTACCATACGCTACTCTATTCATTCGGTATGTTTTGATAGAGTCGTCAATACTGTCCTTCCATACAATTCGTAACAAGGCTCTCTCTGAGATTCCTCTATGAATATCATGCGAAATATTTTTTTAATATCTGAAGCCAAAGCAATTTTATTTTTTCTGAATCTCAATAATATCGCGAATAAATCATCTTGAATGACTCCTCCATTTGCCAAAAAAATAGAGCTCAACGACTCGCCAGTCGAAGTAGAACATGATGCATCGAAAACAGTCCTAAGCGGTGTGGATTTTGAGTCGGGACGTAATACACCATGATGCGGCATATAATATGAAACTGTCGGTTCTCAGATTCATCGGATAATTGCTCCATATGTCCCATATCCAAATATTCATGGATAAAGTCTTGATATAACTGTTTAAGATTTAGATTGGTATCTAATTTTCACCATAACGAATTTAATCGACGAATGGCCGTTTGTTTTGATTCGCCAAGACAACTAGGTTCCTTTAAAAAGGCCATCTAGACAATGTATTGTCCCGATTCATCTCTCTGATGATTATTTACGAAATGTTCTTCACAAAACTTGGCCTGTGAATTTAGATTACGAGGCTCATCTTCAACCGATTCTAACTGCCAAAATTTAGAAATTAAACTTTCTAACCCTTCTTGTTCAGAAAGAAGAAAACATTGCTGTTTATCATCGGCTGCCGGGAGGCCTCCAGTAACTGTAATTAAAAACCGAATTTTGCAAAGTTATTGAATCATTTATTTTTATCTGATCTGCCTTAATAATTTTGACGAACACTTGCGCGCCTAAGAGCATTGAAACCTTCGATGGCTTGTGGAAAGAAGGATCCGCCAACTTAATGTGTTTTGGAAGAGACATTTTTGATATATCTAAAGTGCAAGACGGAGTGAATGATGATATATTTAGAACAACTGGAAACTCTTCAAGTGTTGAGTGAAAGAACCATCTTGATTCGAAATATTAGCATTTACAGAATAGTTTATCTTTTGAGCAAGGCCGTTAAAGCCAGAAACCGTTGAATTTATTTCCTCTTTAATCCCAATGTAGTTGCACTATCTGAATCGATCAAATTTATTTCTGAGCCACTATCCAAAATTACTCTTACTGGAATATTATGTATATATATGATATCTGTGCTCAGCACATATATTTAACGCGCGGGGATTCATCTGCATTCGTTGCAAAACATTGCTCAGTATTTACCTTGGATGATTCACCTGGCGTGGGTGAAGAGGTAATTGAGCTGTCATCTTCTTCCTCTCCATGTAGTTTAGTATTATGAAATTTATTACATTTCGTGCAACGGGATGTCAATACACATTTTTTATCGGGGTGGTAGTTAAGGCAGTTCGTGCAAAAATGTTATTCTTTTTACATAGCTCATACCTTTCCAAAGGAGAATGATTTAAAAATGATTCACAATTAAATATCGGATGCTTATTTATTTTTATGACAAATCAAACATTCTTTTTGGCCTTGGATAGATTCAACGGAAGTGGTTGGTTTTAATTTGTCTTTAGTCAGAAACGATTTCCATCGCGGATTAATTAAACCGGAATTTGTTGTATTTTTTATTGGAACATTTTTCTCCGCGATTTCGGGCGTTTTAATATGACTGCTTCTAACTGAATGTATCTTAGTTCCAAAAAGGAAATAAATTCATCTAAGCTAGGTACTTTAATAGTAGTTAAAAAGTGAAATAATCGCTGAGATTCTTTATCGAATTTATTGCTTAAGACATGCAATATAATTGCATCAGACAAAGGATTCGATTCGAAATTTAAATTTTTTAAAGATTTTAAATGATTTCTTACTTTATCTACGATTGATCGAATTTGAGATGGATTTTCGCTGTTAAGTTTATTTATAGAAAGAATATCTGCTATATGAATGTATACTAAAGCTCTTGTATTTTCATACCGGACTTCCAAGGCCTTTATTAGTGAATCAAAAGTATCTTGATCACTTTGAATTAGTGACACTTTATTTTTAAGTGCTCCTTTGAGATAGCAAAGTTTCTGTACTTCGTTTAAAGACGGGTTATTTCCGATTAGATTCATAAACTGTAATTTAAATTGCCACTAAAAGTTGGCAATGGCAGATCAGGCAATTTAACATGATTATTCTTTGAAGTATTATTTACAGTTTCATTTTTACTTTCATAATTGGATAAAAGCACTAGAAAGCTTACCTTGGTTTCTTCAGCCTCATCTTGTAAATAACTTAATGTATCCAATGATTCCTTTAAATTGAATTTATCCGGAAGGGCACAGTAGTCGTTTTGAAGAATGTCCAATTCTTTGATAAACTTTTTATATTGTACAGTTTCGATTTTAAAGTGATGTAATCCTTCGTACTGTCCGTTGGTTGAAATCTATTAATGAAATTTTTTACCTTCGAAACTTTATTTCGAAAGGTCGTTTGCTTACGATTAAGTTCAATGATGGTCATTTTTGTTACACGATTTATTCCTCGTTCAGGAATCGATTTGGTTATTATTCCTTCGTTCAGGAACCGATTTACGATTATATTCCTCGTTCAGGAACCGATTTTCGATATGGTGTGGTGAGAACTGTCAATGTTCAATGAACCAGGGCTACTTCAATACGATAATTAAATAATTGACTCGTTGTATCCATAATTAAGCTAGAACAAACTGCGGGGAGTAGGACCAATGTGTATCATCGAGAATTCAATGGAGAGCAAGAGGACTGTAACGTTGATTTTAATGTTCTATCTGGTAATTGAAGAGCCCTTGGTATACGAATAAGTTTATTGATGACTAAACATAACTTCACAGCACCACACTCACACACACCAACATTAAAGACTATTTACAGGGTTTTAGAAGAAATATCGCTTTAAAGCGCACTGCCCAAAGCATCGTGTCCTTTTTCTTCATTCAATCCATTCATCGGCGTTGTCGTCCCATAATTCAATGACGCGTTACATATGTTTATTCTGGCAACCTTGAAATCGCCAATTAAGTTCAAAGGCGCCAACAATAAACAAACAATACAAGTGATTCTCACACAAAAAGTCAAGTCTTATTTTGTAGCAAAACGAATGCAAATAAATGTCTTCCACAATTTTGGAAAAATTTTACTTCTCCAAAAGTTCATCTTTCCAATAAAAAGAAAAATGCACTGAACGCATAGGCAACTTTTGTACAAGTCATATTTTACGAAAAAATTGAGATTAGCACATAGTGAAAATACTCTGAACTGTCTGTCAGAGAAAAAAATAACAGAGTTATACAACGTGGCAAGTCTTGTTAACTGCATTCTGCGTAGGCTCCGTCACCTGCAATCGCTACGGAACTAGCGGATCTTGTCCTAAGGCGATTCTCCATCTGCTTCGGTCTCCTGGATCTACTTTGCTCCTTGTGGGCTTCTTGAAGCTGGAAGGCTGTTCTGCTGAGGATTCTGCTCCTTGTGGCTGTCCACTCGACGTCGGCTTCGAAGATTGTACGGGCAGTGTCGCTCCCCTGCTGGACTTGATGGGAACGGTTGCACCTTGAATATCCAGTCTAAGCTCGATGTGATGGCCCTGGAACTGCTCTGCTGGCATCAGGTTGTTGCTCACTGATTTCTTTCCTAAACCGCTTTATAGATGGAATGGACGAAGCAACTTTTCGTTTTGGCCCTAGACCTGAGTCCTTGTTGCTTTTTTTACTCGGTTGCTCCGATGTCCAAAATGCTGTCCTTACTCTTTTGTCTCTCTCCTTTACCACGGGTCGTCTTTTTCTAGAACCACCTCTATTATTATTTGAAAAAAAACAGTAGATCCTAGCCGCATACACTTCTCTCGTCTCCCCTCACCTATATTGCGCCTGCCCCTAGTTACATCTATACTACCCTCCAATTCTGTTGGTACTGATCCTCTATGACTATCTTCAGCCCTTTCAGACTGTACTGCCCTCTGTCGACTGATTTCCAAGACAACCGATTGTATTGCCAATCCATCCAACTCACCAACACTCTCCTCATTTTCTTTTCGATAATAAATCCGCACCTGGTCTACATTTACCGTTATTTGTTTGCTAAATTTCAAAATAAACACATTGTTATTTTCAACTTTTAAAATTTCATAGCGGCTTTCACACTTCGGCATGAATTTACCGACTATTTTCTTTCTAGCCGAGCTCAAGGGGTGTGTTTGAACCAATACAAGATCGTTCACTTTTACATCGACCTCATGTCTCCTCTTGTAATATTTCGCCCATTTTTCTTGCTGTTTCCTAGCATTTCTTCTTGCCTCCTCAAATAATTTCTCAATTTTACCACACACCAAGTCTGATACATCAGTTACCATCACTAACTTCTGAAATGGGGTACTTAATTTTCGACCCAAAATTAATTCTTCCGGTGTTTTACCAGTTGTTTCATAAACAGCCGTTCGTTAGGCAGAGCCGAATCCTCTTAGAAATTGGTCCCATTTTGAGTGATTATCTTCTACAAAACTAGAAATCTCATTTGTAGAAGAGTACGGTTAACTCTCTCTCAGTCTGATTAGCTTGAGTTCTATATACCATCGTTTTAACATGCTTTGTGTTCAACCTGTGACACACATGCTCAAAAACATTGGATATCATTTGGGGACCGTTATCACTAATTAATTTTATAGGAGCTCCATAACGCGAGGTATAATTTTCAAAAAATGTAATTGCCTTAGCCGAATCTTTTCATAAGGGTACAATTTCGACCTAATTAGAAAAAAATTATCCGTTATCACTAAAATAAACTTATAATGTTCCGGACTAGTAGCTGGGTATGGGCCTAATAAATCTAAGGATACTATTTCATTTGGAAAATTTGTTACTATCGGAATTAAACGACTAGCTGATAGCGCGTTTTTATAATTTATGCGTTGGAAGAGGTCACAGATGGAGACATATTTAAATATAAACTTCCTCATAGAGGGAAAATAATATGAGTCTTTTAAACTTAAATAAGTTTTTTTTTTACCTAAAATGATCGACATTGGCGTGTCATGAAACTTGCACATAACGTCATTACGCATAGTTCACGGAATACACTCTTAGTTCACCGAGTGTGGTCGTATACTTTTAATAATATAATATACCGTCGATTAATTTAAAATCTTGGAACCAATTTCCGCAGACTGAAGCGTTAACTGAGCTAAGATCTCGATTTTCAAAAAATTTATAAATATGACCAGTTCCGGATCATTCATCTGTTCTTCCATTAATTGTTCTTTGGACGATAAAACTAATAACCGCACAAGACACCTTTGCTTCTACTACACTACCTACTGGACTCATGGACATCAAATCTGAGACCACATTTTGTGTACCTGGGTGATATTTCCATTCTATGTTAAATTCCGCTAATTTAAGTGCCCACCGTTTTTTCTACTAGATACATTTTTACCATTCGTGAGTGCGGCGTGGTCTGTTATTACTTTCACCGGCAAAGCTCTGAAATAAGTGCGATATTTATTTAATGCCCGTATGACACTAAACACCTCTCCGCCTCATTTAGAGTACGAGAGGCCAAAGCAAAGGATTTATTACTTTGCGTCAAATTTGCGCCAATGTAATGAAGGACCCATCCTACTTCCCTCATACCCCCTTGTCTTTGCTTGGAACCGGCTAGATGTGTGAGAAGAACTAATTGATCAGTCGACATGATTCACTAAAATTATTTTATTGCCACACTTATCAACACAAGCACAATAATAATCCAACTAAGATAATTTAGATCAATGATTAGAGCGTGAAGGTGAGGCCTGGGGATAATATTTATGGATATTTAACTAATTTATACGATAACCTATACAAGCTCGTTATTAACTCAGACGCGGCACTAACAATTTACTCTCTAACTTCTATTCACAAATCAGAGTTTCTCAAACTGTGGGGCGTTCCCTCTAAGGAGGCGTGATAACCCTTCAGGGGGGGGGGCGAGCGTATCGAAAATAAAAGTTTCAAAAAATTAATGTACTGGAATGAATTAAAACAAAATATTTTCTGACATTATATCAGTGTAAATGTGTATTTTTTTTATAATTTATCTATATCATCTGGAAATATTACGTCATCTCCACTTCAAGCTATCTTAATCCTATAACAAAATAAAAATAAAAAAACTTTTTGTTTGATTTGTTCTGCAATCCCGCGACGATAGATTCTTTCATTACGTTTTCTTTTTAAACCTAAAATACAACTCTTTCAGAGAAAAACAAGACCTAGAGAAAAAGTGTAGGAAGATAAGAAATTCATCACAGTCATTTAGAGAAGTTGTAAATAATGTATTTCTGTTGCGCCTTATTCCATGTGAAAGAGTTTTATGATGCACAGAGGATTGAAGGATTATTTAGGAGATTTATTTTTACAAGCATTTTGAAACTTATAAAGCATAATGAAAAACGCGTTTTACACAATTCTTTTTTAAAACTAACATCCATATTTTTACATTGAATACACTTTCAACCCGGGAGTGGTCGCGCGAAACGCTAAGTAATCTCAGGCTTGGAAGGAAGGAAACCTGCAGCCTGCAAATTCATTTTAACTTTAATTTAAATCCATCAAAAAAATAAAAACATTTAAAAAAAGGATGCCAAATCAGCCAAATATAATGGAAAGTGCTGTAGAGAAAAATTATGGAACTTTGAAAGCAATGCATGTCGCTTAGCGGAAAACAGGGTTGCCGGAGAAAAAGATAGCTTTGCTAATACCGGAAGCGAAACTGCTCCTCCGCAAGAAAATAAAAACAACCCTCCAATGAACATTCTCAGCCGCCCATCCGGTATAGTGGTCAGTGAAGCTGACTGCGGTGCCTTAGGGACTAGGTTCGAATCCCGGAGAAGGCATGGATGTTTGTGTTGTAATCCTTTCTTCTGTCTGTGTTGTATTCCCCCGTGTTATACATTGCGTGGTGCACGGGGTTTATAAATGTTTTAAAAAAATGAACATTCTCTGATGATAAGGGAAAAAAAGAAACTCTCCTGCGCCCGAAAAGAAAAGCACCGTTCCAACAGCCAGAGAAGAAATAATATTATCTTATTCACTTAAAGGAAATTCAAGTAATCAAAATTTCAAGATGGAAAATAAGGCAGAAGACCGAAATAAAAAAAAAAGATAATGGTAGAAGTTGTGACGGGGCTATCCGCGAGAATTCATCTCTAATCCTCTTGGGAAACTTTGGGGCCAGCATTTTTACTATTTCGCAGCCTCTTCGGAAAAACACGAGATAGTTATATGCTAATTAGTTCAACTATATAAAGTCTAGATTTCGTAAATGTGAAGGAGAAGGAGTTGCCAAGCTGCATGTGTAAGTATCGTCGGTGAATTATTTCAACGAACTTAGCGCGCATTGGATAGAGATCAATTATTAAAGTAAATGGTTAGATTGATTATCAAAGATAAAAAACACAGATTCAGTACCGACCTGAGGTTAGCAAGAGTTCGTCTCCGTGTCCATTCCGATAGCTGAGATTACTTAGACGGGAATATTAGAATTGAATAATAGACTTGAGTATTAGACTTGAGTATTAAACTTGAGTATTAGATTTTAGTATTAGGATTAATTGACGTATTAGGATAAATCAAGGTATTAGGGAACAACTCCTAGGTTTCCACTTATAATTGAACTTGTTATTGTGTTGTCTGTCTTAAATAAATAATTGTTATTATGGCTTTTGTTGATGATGATATGTTTCCTCCCACACTTAGAGACGCGTCGGGTGGTGTGAACTCGGTCCAAAATAGGACAGAGTCACGACAAAGTGAGCAGAACAAAAACATAAGAAGAAAAATTAATTCAACGTATAACCATCGTCAAAAATGAAGTACGTTTTAAAGATATCCAAACTTTTTTCCAAAAGTATAACCTAGAAATGCCCATTCAAAATTTCTTAAACCAATTTGAAAACATTTGCAATTTTTTCGAAATAACTGAAAAACAGAAAATTATATTTTTAACAAAATTAGTAAGTGGACCCATTGCAACCTTCATCAAGTCAAATCCGGTACCAAGAAGTTTCACCGAATTTAAATTGAACTTAGTACGAGAATTTGGAACACAAATAAATCCAGCGGAGATTCATCCTCAACTAGCCAAAACAGAAAACAACATCCAAAGAGACTAACATAGAATACTTCTATAGAATACAAGAGATCACATCCCATATCAACTTAGAAGAAGAAGCTGAAAAAATTTACATAATCAAAGGATTAAAAGAAGACAGAGCCGTAGAAATGCAGTTAAGAAGTTCGAAAGATATACAAGAGCTGAAAGAAAAGATAAAAATTTTGTTCGTACAAGAAAGTAAAATTTCAGCTACAAATCGCCCAGAATTTATCAATTCAAAATATCCGATGAAAAGAACATCTGACCCAACTTGCCCACAGACCACAATACGGAAGATGGCATAGTGATCCAAATCAACCACCAATGGGTTACTCCCGAAACCAGGTATATCCTCAACGTTCAGCATCCTATCATCATCATTCATCCTTTATTCCTCAGAGGCCGACCATGTATCCGAGAAACCAACGGATCTCGCAACAAAGACCAGCGGAATTACGACCAGATGCTCCAACTTTCCAACCCAGTCAAAGACTCTCAGAAAATAATATTATAATTCAACCACATCAAAGATGAGATCTTCTCATCATCCAAGCGAGCATCAATTTAAAGAAAATTGCAGCTTTATTGATATAGGATCCAACATAAACATTATTTGTAAAAAGATACTAACACAAATCAAGGGAGATAAAAATGTGTGTGTGGAACACCTAGAATTGGACATATCCACCATCAATGGACAAATTAAGTTTAGTGAATATATTATTTTACCAATGAAAATAGAAGTTATTAAAGATATTAAATTCCTAATAGTAAATGTAAAACTACCTTATTTAATCATATCTTGTTAGACTATGAGTAGCTTTGAATTAATTATTAATTTTAGTGAACTGAAAATATTTCAAAGAGGCAAAATAATTTCAAAATAGGGTGAACCTAAAGAAATCATTAAAGAAACGCATAAGCATAAGCTAAATAAAAAAGTCTTAAAATAAATAATAAAATTATTTATAAAAAAGTTGACCATGTGTTTAATATTGAAATAATTCCTAACAGTGATTATGATATTGTTAATGATATTATTGATAAATATAAACATGTGTTTGCTAAAAATAAATTTGATGCGGGTGAAAAAAAGCTGTGCTTCACCTAAAATCGTACTTACCTCAGAATTATCCATTGCAAAATCTCGCCCTGCCCTTATCGAACCTCTCCTAAAGATGACGCGGAAATATAAAAAAAAAACAATTAGATACATTGTTGACTGCAGGAATAATTAAACCAACTCATTGTTCTTATGCTGCCCCTATAACGTTAGCCTTTAAAAAAGAGAATAATGCTCGAACACGATTATGAATCGATTATCGAAAGTTAAATGCTATCACAAAATTGGATGCGGAACCATTTCCTCAAATAGATGCAGTTTTAGATAAAGTAACACATGCAAAATTTTTCTCAACGATTGACCTGTGCAGTGGCTATTGGCATATTAAATTAGATGATAATGAATCTGAAAAACTTGCATTTACATCAAATTGTAGTTTTTTTCAATTTAATCGCTCGCCTTTTGGATATAAAAATTCCCCAGCTATTTTTCAAAGAGCAATTCGACAAATTCTAAATAAATATCAAATAAAATTTGCACTAAATTACTTTGACGATATAATAGTATTTTCAGAATCAATTGAAAAACATACAAAGGATTTAGAAGAAATTTTTAAAATTTGTGAAATAGAAAATATTAAATTAAAATTCTCAAAATGTAAATTTGGTAAAGATATAACTAATTTCTTGGGATATAAAATAAAACAAGGATCACACAGTCCAAACAATACGGATGTAAAAATAATTAAAAAAACTCTTACCTCCGCGAAATGTAAAATATTTACAAAGATTTCTTGGTAGTATTAATGTCTATGATAAATTCCTTCCTCAATATGCAAAATTAAGAATGCCATTAAATAATCTTCTTAAAAAGAATCAAAATTGGAACTGGGCCCCAGAATGTTAACAGTCTTATCAAAAACTTAAAAGACAGCTTAATTTCAAAACCTATTTTAGCCTTATTCAATCCAAATTACCCCTGTCATCTTTATATTGATGCATCGAAAACTTCCATATCGTGTACCCTCAAACAACAAAAACCCAATGGAGATCAGCACCCGATTGCGTTTCACAAGGCGACTGAGAAATTATGAAGTTAATTATACAATAACTGAATTAGAATGCTTAGCAATAATTGATAGTTTAGATAAATTCCATTGCTATCTTCATGTATCTCATTTCACAGTTCATACAGATCATAATGCATTAGATTGGCTTAAAAATTTAAAAAATTCCACAGGTCGACTTTTTAGATGGTCTTTAAAAGTTTCTATGAATGATTTTGATATAAAATATAAGAAAGGTAGTATTAATATTGAAGCTGATATGCTAAGAAGAAATTCTATTGCTTATCCTATAATTAATACTCTCCCAAAACCTTTATTAGATATCAAGGAAATAATTCATTTTCAAAATTTATGAAATATATCAGCCCCTAAATGTTTTAAGAGAGATGGTGTTTTCCTTGTGCAAATACAAGGTTTATGTAAAATAATTGTACCCAAAGCACTACCAGTGAAACTAATAAAAACAACACACGAAAAACTGGGTCATCCTGGTGTAGCTACCACGTTAAAATTAATATCACCGAAATATTACTGGATAAAAAATTATAACTGATGTAAGAAATTATGTAAAACACTTGTGAAACGTGTCAATTTAATAAGAAACCACACCAGAAAAAATACGGACTGATGCAATCACTTTCCTTTCCTTCACCTCCTTTGAACTTTGACCAATAGATAGCGTATAGGCGGTTTAAATTATTATAACTCAGTAAAGAAATATTTGCACATTATTATAGATTATACCACCAGATATATTTGGACTTTCCCTTCAAAAAATGCAACAGATACGTATATTAATTGTTTGAGACAAATCTTCCAAAATCATATGCCAGAAAAAATATTAAGTGACAGAAATACTGCATTTACCTCTTCAAAATTCAAACATTTTTTAAAACATAACAATGTCACTCAGTTACTAACTACTTCTCATCGACCGCAAACTAATGGAAAAGTAGAAAGAGTAAATCAAACTATCATTACCCGCTTAAAATGCGAAATTAGTAATAACACAAGTAAAAGTCCCATGGACAAAAATTTTAGAAAAAGTATCTCATCAATATAATCAAACTCCACATACAATAACAGGCTTCCCTCCAACCTATTTAATGTATGGCAATTTACCTTTTGAAATTTCACTAAGAGATAATGAAATATATCCTCCCATAGAAGAAGCAAGAAAATTGGCCAAATAAAGAGAACCGAACAATATTATAACATAAATAAAATTAGAAATGACAAAAAATTTCAGGAAGCTAATTTCAAGGTTGGTGGTTTAGTAATGTATGAGGAATTTCAATACCCCCCAATACACGGAAATTAAGTCCCCCTTATTCAGGTCCTTATACAGTATTAAGAAAATATTCAGATGTATTGTTTGAAATAGATAGACCCAATTTTCTTAATAAAATTGAGACTGAATTAGTTCATTTAATCCGTTTAAGGCATTTTCATTCAGCTGAAAAATTTCACTTGAATTACATTCAACAAAATATCCAAAATAAATAAAAAAAGAAAAGAAATGTATTGTGTAGTACAGAAGTGACTGAGTTTTGTTTAACAAGACTCTTCGGAGAGGAAGAGTAATATAAATGATATTAAACTTTTATATGGTATATTTTGTGTTAAGTGATGATGTTTATATTTAGAGGAAAGTAGAGTGTGTTTTATTATATAAAGTTTTGAGAAATTTTAATGTACTTCATTATTTTATTTTAAATTGTTAAAGGAATTTTATCATTTATATGATTGTATTGGTGTTATAAAGTTGAAAGATATAAAGTTAGTTATTAGAGAAATAACTATTGTACTAATAAATAATATTGATTATGATGAGAAACAAAATTAAAGTCATATTGCATTCTTTTTATCCACTGAATTTTATTATTTTGTTAATTATCTTATTCATCAGTAACTTTACTAAATTCAATTTAAATTTTTCTCATCTTGAAATTGTGTGTTTTTATGTACTGGCCACATATCAGGATTCACTGTTTCTCGAAATTTTCCTAGTCTAAAATTAAAGTGATTTA
>BMAO01032356.1:0-19860 GCA_019973975.1 Trichonephila clavata | reverse complement strand
CCACAACTAGAGTCACACCTGAGCTAGCATTCCATGATATAATATATATTTATATCATTAAACAGATGCTAAAACTAAATTTACTTGCAGCAATGTCATGAATTAGACAATAATCAAATTGAATAAAACTGATACTTTTTATTTATATTAATTTGGTTGTTTATTAAAGACAATGTACATATTTTATGAGATGCAAGTTAAACAATGAATGCATTAATTTTTGACAGGTGCGGCCCTCCGGTATCTTCCACTTCCGAGTCAAACATTTGTCCATCTTTCAATTAAATTAAATTAGATTTATTAAAGTAGATGGAAAAGAATCGCCTATGTATGAGAATAATTCTTATTCCTTAAATAAGATATACATCGATGATTTAATGTTCTGGAAATCAAAGCATATGCCAGTAAATGAAAAAATAACTAATTTAGATACAGTAGAGTCCATTAGTCCGGAATGCCCGATAGTACGGCATCGCTGAGGAAATTGTAAAAATTTTGGTTTTCTCCAAAAGTGTGTCTTTAAAGCAAATAAAAACGCTCGAGAGCTATTCGGAAGTTTTCGGGGGTAGTTCGGGATCATCCGGAAGTGCTCGGTATTGTTCGGGAACAATTAGCGGCCGGCTAGTCTCAGCTGTCACAACAATTCAGGTGCAGTGCAGTTCCGTTAATCAATCACGAAGCGTCTTCGCCATTTTTTGTGTGTTGTTGTTTTGTGTCCTTTCACATCGCAGTAAACGTAACTTTTGAAACTATTTATAAAAAAGTGATTTTCGTTCTAACTGTACAGTGACCATGTTTTCAAAACCTAAGCCTTCGAGTTCAAAGGAGAGAAACGAAAACACGTAACACTGACTCTCAATCAGAAACTAGAAATCATCAAACGGCTAGAAAAAGGCGAGAATAGAAATGTTTTAATGAATGAGTTTAATATTGGCTCATCAACTATTTATGACATTAAAAAACAAAAAGATGAACTAATGAAGTTTTGCTTCTCAATCGGTAACAACTGAGTTTGTAGTTTAATTATTAACCAAATTGTTCTTATAATTACCGCCCGATAGACCGGCATTTTCGGTAATCCGGCACCGAGCCGGTCCCGAACGTGCCGGATTATCGGACTTCTACTGTAATATTCTTATCTCATACTTGCAAACATTTTTTCACCCCTATAAGTTAATATGAAGAAAAAGTTAATATTCATATATTATAAGAAAAAATTTAGATCCCCCCCCCCCGGTAAACTTCTTTTGTTATCATTGCTATATTTATCTTTTCTTAAAATATTTATATGCATACATATGCAGTTTTTAAATGATTCCTTTGAAAAATCCCAGCAAGGAGTTCATTTAAAGAAAACGTATCATTAAAATGAGCTAGAAACTCTATCTTAACGATAACGAGAAAACATAATTTAGAACTGTGTGTGTTTGTGATAAAGCTTGAAACTTAATCGACCAAAGAAGAGGATAATTATTAAATTTTCTTTTTCTTCGAATATAATAATGGTTTGTTAAATTGAATTAAATGATTTACATAAAAAAAAGTATGCGAAAACATTGGAAAAAGTACTTACTACTTTTTTGTCATTTAGATACAACGATTTGGAGCCAGCTGCATTTCTCACGCACATTATTAAAGGAAACATAAAGGGAAAAGTCAAGAAGCCCATTAGGATAGAAATTATTTTTGCTTCATGGCATGCGAGGTAGACTTTCCCTGGTTTTACATCTGCGTTAATGTTATTCTGTGAAAGTAATGATTCAATTTATTCTCCTTTTACAAAGACAGCAAATTTAACAACATTTTAAGTAAGCTTCTTTAAAAGATTTAAGGATATTGTTTTGTGCGTTCCATTATTTGCTTTCTAAGCTTTGTTTTAAATTTTCCAAATTTAATTACTCCAGTATGCAAATCTAAATAATTCTTTTGCATAAGTTACAAATAATTGTACAAGGTTATTTTTTTCTTTTATTTTTTAAACTTCTGAAAATTTTTATTTTTGTCAAAAATGTGTATAATTATTTCATATGTTTAGCATTTTAAGTTTCAAATTCTCTGTTTTGTCATACCAATTAAAGTTATTTTTGTTTGTATAAATATTTCTAATGTGTTTAAATTCTTTTCGAGCAATCTAATGCAAATAATTTTTAGCCCCAATTGCATACAAAAGGGAATAAAATAAATATGTTGCGCTCAAAGTGTAGAATTAATATTTTGTTCACCTTTTTATATATTTTCCTTAATAGATCTTTCGTAAAATTATATTAAATTTTTATAGAAGCAATAATTACTTAGGTTAATTTATTGTAAATATACGTATTATTATGAAGCTTCAGTGTCGATAATGAATAAAATTTAGGGTAGGTTTAACTTTCATAGTTCAAGAAATAGAGAATGAGAAGTAAATGTTGTTTATAATTTCTAGAAAGAAAGATGAAAATTGTGCTACATTTTTCAGGAAAAAAAGGTGTAACAATAGACTATCCTTCTTAACTCTATTTTTTTTATCCAGTCAAATTTGCACTTTGACATAGAACAGCTCCACTCCTCAATTGAACGTCACTTCAAAAAAGACATATAAACAGTCAGTGAAATAGAGAATATGCTAACAATATTACCATGATATGACTGTCTGAATTATATTTGATTATTCTTGAATTATAGTCGCTAATAGAATTTATTAGAGGATTTCTCGAGAAGGAGTACCTGAGGTTGCCCCTCATTTAAAAGAAAAGTACCTATTTCTGATTATTCAGTCTGTCTTGTCAACACATCGCACTATCAAGTTTTACATTAGATTACTAAACGTGAATTATAATGAATACATGCCTGTGACAAAAGCAGTGAGCCCTGTAGCAGTTCAAGTTGGAAATCTTAAAGTTGAACTGGTTGACAGTTTTACATATCTGGGTTCCAATGTTAACTCTTTGTAATGACATAGGCTTTGAACTAAAAAAGAAGAATTCTTGCTGCTAATCGCTGCCATTATGGCCTTGGAACTTTTTTAAAATCGAAATTGATAAAAAGATCTAAAAAAAAATATTTTGCATAAAACTATTATAAGACCTGTTCTCACCTATGGATGTGAAACCTGGACTCTAACAAAGACCCAGACAAATCAACTTCTTATTTTTGAAAGAAAAGTCCTGAGGAAGATCTTTGGGCTGTGAATGACAACGGAATTTGGAGACACAGATACAACTTTGAACTCAACAGAACTCTTTAAGGAAGCTGACATTGTCAACTACATAAAAATATGCCGCTTGAGATTCGCGGGACATGTCTGTCGAATGGATCCCTCATCTATGACATCAAGAATCTTCAATTATAAACCCATCTCGAACAGACCCAGAGGGAGACCCAAGCTGAGATGGACTGATTGTGTGAAAG
The DNA here is from genome assembly GCA_019973975.1 of Trichonephila clavata. Lineage (NCBI taxonomy): Eukaryota > Metazoa > Arthropoda > Arachnida > Araneae > Nephilidae > Trichonephila > Trichonephila clavata. The sequence goes on along the minus strand of BMAO01032356.1, from coordinate 16,470 downwards.
AAGATTTTAAAGTGCTGAAAGTGACCAATTGGAGAACTGTCGCCTCCCGGAGGACAAGATGGAGGGATGTTCTGAGGAAAGCCTTGGCCCACCCCGGGTTGTCGTGCTAAAGAAGAAGAAGAAGAATTATTATGAATATCTGCTGTGATTCCTGGTCTCTTCTACTAGTAGGTTTCAATAGCTTATCAATCCCCAGTACGTTTGGGTCCCTCACCCGAGAACCTTAACGATCAGCGAGATCTCCACCTTAACTAATTCGAGAAAATATTACGTACGTGTAAGGTATTTGCACAAAAATTATAATCGAATATCTTTGTACGCATTTATGGTAATTGATAGGACTGTAACATTCTGGAAATAATCGCAGTTTGAAAGACTTTCTGTATCATTTACTTCATCTGCTTAAAAATAAAACTGAAATATATTTTTGAACCCAAGAGTACACTTAAGATTTAATGAGCACACGCACATATGGACTAGAATAAATGGACAATTGTATGAAATTCTTACAAAACATGCCTATATAAAATTCTAACCCGAGTGCGGTTGTGTGGGGCACAGAGTAACCCAACGCTCAAGAATTTTTGAATTCTGGGAAAACTGCTTATTTTATACCAATGCCCTTGTCAGTATTCCACTATATGACAGTCTTCATGGGAACTGAAATGTGCTTATCACATATATTCCTCTTTTTTGGAAATTATTTTGAAATCTTAAGGTACTTATGGTGACTAAAAAGTTCCGCAAGCGACTACTTTTGATTCAAAATGTTTTTTTATTAATATGCTGCTTTTTCCCTTGTGAACGATTTAGGGTTTTGATAGTTTATAAATTAGTTAACAGAATATATATACATAAAGAAATGGACATACGCAAATTCTATTGGATGTGTGTGTGTGTGTGAAGTTGAAACTGATCAAGAAAGGGAAGAACTTGAGGAAATAATAATTATTAATCATGATATTTGAAAGTAAATTTCAGAAAAGCGATGATCATGAAAAGTTTTAGTGGAAAGGAACATTTTCAAATGTATATTTTCAAAAAATACCTAAGAAACTCCATCAAGATAGACATGAATCCAACATCACAAGACGCATTGCGTCCTGTAATAACTACACAAGCAAGAAAGAGCTCAACATGATATTTGTTAATCATCAAAGGACAATAAAACTACAACAACTCAAACAAAATATGAGAGTTTTGCCTGTAAATATCATTCCTGTAAAGTTAGGGAAAGGTTTCTTGGAATTGTACCCTTTATTAAAGTCCGGCACATTTGAAACCTTTTAGTTCAGTTTGATTGGATGTTTTCTCGAATTGTCAAAGCAAAAATGAAAAATCCTTAAAAGTAGGTAGGTATTCTTTCTCCTATTTAAATTATACACTGGAATTACTATTTTTATCATGTACAAATAAAATAACTATAAAAAAAGAATTGCGGTAAATCCACCTACCTACGCGACCACTAATGTTAGTTTCGAGCGTGCGCCTTCAACCGGGTTAAAGAATGCAAATCTAAGTTACATATTAACAAATACAGAAATATTTATACTGAAGGAATAAAAAAATTACTGTAATTTTATTTTGCTCCATTCATTTCGCAATGCAATTGTTTAATATCCTCTGCAGAATAAGGAATGTTTTTAGTGGAACTAATAGAAGTTTATAAGGGCTAGAAAAATTTCACCCTTCTTTTTACCATGTTTTTATTAACTCGCTTTCTTGTCTGTCCGGGTGGCGTTTTGTAATTGATTTTAAACTAACTTCCCGATAAACTAGAGACTTAAAATTTGACCCATAGCTTAGAAGTGGATGGCATTGCATGCAAATGTTAAAATGAAGTTCTAGTCTCAAACCCGCGCCCCCGAAGAGGTGGGCCCCGATTTCAACAAAGGGCCCCATAACTCAGGAACTTACACGAATTTACACAAAGACCACCAATCGATAGCACGGGTCGAGTTGCGTCAACGTATACAATTTTGAGACTCTAGGGTCAAAGAGAAGTATCCAGGTTACCATGTTTTCTTATAAACTCGCTTTCATGTATGTCTCTCCGGGTGGAATTTTGTAATACATTTTAACTAATTTCCCAAAGTGCTAGAGACTTGAACTTTGGACCATAGCTCAGAAGCTGATGACAATGCATTCAAATGTAAAAAAAGAAGTTTTAGTCTCGAACCCGGACTTGCGAAGAGACTTGTATGTCTGCCCGGGTGGAATTTTGTAATGGATTTTAAACTGATTTCCAGATGAGCTACAGACTTCAACTTTGAACCATAGCTTAGAAGCTGATGACAATGCATAAAATGTAAAAAAATAAGTTCTAGTCTCAACCCCAGATTCCCGAAGAGGCTTGCATGTCTATACGTGTGGAATTTCATAAATAATTTTAAGCTAACCTCCCGATGAGCTAAGGACTTGAACTTTGCACCATAGCTCAGAAGTGGATGACAATGCATGAAAATGGTTACAAAAACATGGTATATAAAAAAGTGTATTAAGAGAAATATTATATTAGTAAACTGTTAATTTATTTATAAGGTTGTATGTTTATAAGGTAAAGTGGGTATTACTTTCTAAACACTAATTAGTGACATGATTTTTTTTTAATTTCCTATGGATTGAGGGAAACTAGGAATCATATAAATGTATAACAGTAAAAATGATGATACATTTTCTTTATATTTATTTCCAATATTCAGCTTTTGAATTTGTTATGTATTATTATGCCTGAATATTTATCTTGAAGAGAAAGGTTTTCCTCCATTAATATACCGACATGCGACAAACAAGGAGATTATAATTTTCAAAGTGAGACAACAATGTTTTTAGTATGATATTTCAAATTTAATAAATAAAATTGTGCTCCATAATTTGAAACAAACTTAGTAAATTGACATGTGGAAACAAATATAAAAAGAGGGCAAAAAAGAAAATATAACGTATATGTAAATATAATGCGGTCCCCCCCTGAAGGGGCATGCCACCAGTTTGAGGAACGCTGTGTTACTTATAGCTTAAGATTTTAAATGTATTTTAAGGATTTTTTAAAAGTTTTTAGAAGACACATATCAATGTTTCATTACTTCCTGAAATCAAAAGTAATTAGGTCCATCAATTAATCTTATAAAATAATTTGGCAAAAACATATAGTAACTTACATAATTACAATTCATTTGGGGAAATCACGTCTTTCTTCATAAATTAGGGTACACAATTCTCTATCAAAGAAAACTATTGTTCATATAATAGTTTACTCATTTTATTTAGACACACAATTAATACGCAGTCTAGATGTGCATCTTTACACACCCGAACGAGCACTAATATATCGGACAATTTTCTCTATATCTAAAATGAAATATTACTTTCATAAATTTTTAAAAAAAATTCAGGTATATTAAACTTATAAAATTTAAAATTTGTTATTAGTGACTTCTATATTTAGAAGAAAATTGTATCAAAAGTTTTAACGAATTCAGTTCATTGGTTGTAAAAGGTATATTTACTTAAAAAAGGATCAGCCTTAAAGTTTAACCAGTTTATTCAAGCTGTAAATAATCAATATTAAATAAATTAACTGTGTGGAATGGTTTAATCTACCTAAATGTGAATTTTTTCTTTAAACAATACTAGGTGAGGGGGGGGGGGTTCACCCCTGTCCACCCAACGGCAGACTAACCCCCATTGCTCAAATTGTAGAACTATAATTTTTATGTATTATGTAGCTCTATATTTTCTCATGTTGTGAACAGATAAAAAAAAGTTTTCATTTCCTTATTTTAATTTGTTCTACAATTTAGTCTAACAGCAGTTTATTACCAGTCATTTAGAGAATTTTCCTTTTAAGAAATGATAGCAGTTAATTCATTGCATGATGGCACATTTTTAACAACAGGATGATATTTAGGGCTTGTATAAAAAACAGATTATACCCTTGATTTTGGTTTTCATTTTGAATCTCATGCAAAGTTTAATATTTTTCTATATCTAATATATAAAATTCTCTTGTCACAGTGTTTGTAGACAAACTCCTCCGAAACTGCTAGAGCGATTTTTAAGAAATTTTGTGCGTATATTCAGTAGGTCTGAGAATAGGACGCAAACTATTTTTCATTCCGATATTGCAATTAGTTGAAAAGATATTAATTAAAATACCTATTGGCGTCAAAAATTGGTTTGGCGCCAGATGTGTGACTTTTCTTTGTCCCACTGTCCAATGTACTCTGTAATGGGCTATACTAGAATAAATTAAAAGTAAAAAAAACTTTTTTTAAAACAATCTTTTATTTAAAAGCGCTAAAAAGAATAAAATAATTTTTTCTTTAAAACTTGTTTTACTATCGACTTATATAACCCCATTACACAATTTATATGATAAAATAGCTCGTCGCGAGATTTAAGTAAACTTATTTACTTAGTTTGAATTTTTAAAAATTAAAATCAATCTGATCAAGTTTTGTAATTTACTTGTTTATCTGTAGAGGTAAATCTCGCGACAAGCTTTTATGTAATGACGTTATAAGTTGATAGTAAAAAAAGTTTTAAAGAAAAATTTATTTTATTCTTTTAACGCGTTTAAATAAAAGCTTGTTTTTTAAAAAAATTTTTTTAGTTTTAATTTATTTTTTTACTTTTTAGTTACCACTGGATAAGTTTCTCAGTCTGTTCATCTCATTCAACGCACCATTGTTGCAAGGTGTTTACCTGTTATTTTTGAACAGTCTAGTTAAATGAATTCTCGCAAAAAGTGTACTAGTCGAAAAACAAGATTTTTTCTTAAATCCGTAATTTTTAAGCAATATTTTCAATCTTCGTACAAAACTTTGGTAATATTATCCTACACACGAAAAAAAAGTGTTATGATATTTTCTTCATAAATGAAGAAGTTATTAAATGTTTAATTAAAATTTTAAATATTTTTTGAAAAATCGTAAAAAACATTTTCAGTATTTTATATTTTAAATGACTGACTCAAAAAAGCAAAGCATGAGCTGTTTTAGTACGGAATGTCGATTCATTTAAACAAAATAAAAATTCATTCGCAACGATTTAGACATTACTTTTATAAAAACGCATCGATTTTGACTTATTTAAAAAAAAATCGCAAGAAATACAAATATTAATGTTTTGTAAAAAAAACATTATACTGTATCGGGACGAAATAAATGATCTTTCCGATTCTGTAATTATTCTTTGTCTGAGTTTCATAGATTAAAGTTAGATAAATTTTTTAAAGAATTTCGTCAATGCTCCATATCAGTTTAACTTGGCAGCGTTGAGAAAGGTATACAATGTACCAATCTACTTGAAAAATAGCTCTACTTAATTTTGTTTTGAATTTAATTCTAAGAATATAGATAGAAATTTGTAAAAAAAATGCATACGCTGAAAAAATAGATATATTTTACGTTGTAGAAATGTAATTATTTTTTAGACACATTTAATACAGTCAACAGCGCAACGTTATGAAATTCCCATTTGGCTGAAAACCGATTTTCGACGCCAACTTTTGTCATTGTTGTAACAATAACATTATTACAACAATGCAGACATATCGAAGTTAACGCCCAAAACTAGTTTAACGTTTTTAATTAATATATTTTTAATTAATTGAAATATCCGAATATAAATGGTCAAAACATGCATTGTCCTCCAAACTAAATGTGTATACTAAATTTCAGCTCAATGTGATGAAAATATCAGCTTCAAAATTGAGTTGCAAGATTCCACCCGAACAAATTACATATATACATACATACATTGTAAGTTAAATAAAAGCTTTTAAAAAGGGGTTAAATCAAAAATTACCAAATTTGGCAAGTAAAAAAAATGCGAATGAAAAGTTTTTTTCCCTCCATTTTTTTGTACATATTTTTAATTCAAAAATTCATGTTACATACGTTTATAAAATAAAAATATCTAAACTATTTGTGAAAAACTTAATCGCTTTTACTCCGTCATCATTATTTCAAATAAGTTTATTTGCAATACATTTAATTGTGTGTTGCTTTTAATTAATATTTTTTTTAATTTAAGGAGTATTGTGTTTTCTGCAAATCACATTAATCGAAATTTTTCAATTGTTATGTATGGATTTCTTAAAATTATGACAAGTAAACCATCTGAACAAAAAAAGTTCATACTTTGCTCTTTTAAAATCAGTGATTTAATAAATTAAGTACACAAAAATTATTTTTTCACTGTGCTGAAACAGTGTAAAACTATCATCTGGGATGAATGCACTATGACACACAAACATTCACTTCAGACGTTGAACAAGGGTATAAAAGACAAAAAAACACCGACAAACTCTGTTACTCCTTTCAAAAGATTTCAGACAAACACTTCCCGTCATTCCACGTTCAACGTGCGCTGATGAGATCCATGCTAGCTTAAAATTATCGCCAATGTGGTGTAATACTGAAAAAGTACAGCTGAAACTAAATATGCGCGTTCAAATGCTTCAAGATCATCCGCTGAAACATTCTCAATATAACTGTTAGGTATCGGCGATGGAAAAGTAGCTGTACATGAAAATACTGGAGGCATAAAATTGCCGACCGATATCTACACAATCATTAGTTCGCAAAATGCTCTCAATGACCAGATATTTCCCGATATGCACACACAATACTTTAATCATGAGTAGCTGGCAGAAAGAACAATTTTGGCATCAACAAATGTGGATGTCAACAATTTGAATTTCAAGATGCAATAGCTGTTTCCAGGGGAATTGTTATCTTACAAATCCATTGATACAGCTTGCAAAACCAACGATGCTGTAAAATATCGTTTTTGAACTCATTGGATTTGCCAGACTTGCAACTGTACCATTTACAACAAAAGGTTAGATCTCTTGTTATTTTTCTGCGTAATTTGAACCCACCATGGCTGTGCAATGGAACGCGATTAGACATTAAAAAATTGATGAAACACGTTGTCGAAGCCAGAATTTTGAATTGCAAGTTTCGAGAAGAAGATGTATTATTACGAATCCCTATTATTCCCACAGATGTGCCAATTGAATTCAAACAGATTTACTTCGAATTAGATTGGCATACGCAATGACAATCAATAAGTCTCCAAGCCAAACGATGTCTGTTTGTGGCTTAGATTTGAGCACACCATGTCTTTCACACGGACAATTATACGCGCCATGTTATCGCGTGGTTTCTAGTTTGTTTGTGTTGGCTAAAGATGGACTCACTAAAAATATCGTACAGCCCATTGCACTAAGAGTCTGATAATGTTATTTTTTAATTGTCAAAGTTTCTGACAGAGATGATTAGTTAAAATATTAAAAGAACAAAGAATTCAAAAAATGAATGTCTAGTGTTTTGTTACTTTTATAGGCCGTCATCGTTCACAGCACTCCATTCCATTTTCAGTCATATACCACATTCCCACACACTTACAATTTCTTTTGTACAAACTAAATATTGACAAAAAATAATTTATAAAGCAAAACAACGTTTGCCGGGTCAGCTAGTATATATATATATATGTGTGTGTGTGGTGTGTATTATTTATAATTGCCTATAAAATTGCAATACATCCTCACGTTCAATTATTTTTTTCCCATTCAAGCAATCCTCAACATCATCATAACTGCAAATTTGTCCAAATGGTGTTGTAAAGAAGAAATTTTTTAAGTAACTATTTCTTACGTATAAATAAATTGACAACACATTCACGAAAAGAAATTTATATAGAGAAAGAAATGTTTAATAACGATTAATTTGCCTTCAACAGATTGCAGAATGTTCTAATATAAAATTTTGCAGTATGTATAAAGATGAATAAACACTTGTTTTTATATTAAAAATATATGTACATAATCCTTGAGAAATTCAATTATCTTACTTTATATGAAATAACTCTTTTTTAAGGGCTTATTTAAATAAAAATATAACTGCTTTAAGCACCGAATGAAAACAGCTTTATTCATTGGTTTCTAACACGCAAGAAAGTTTAAAAGTAATTCTAACTTTGTAAAATCCATTAGCCGGGTCAAATGTGTATAAATATTATTAAATTTTTGCGCATTAATATTTATTACGACAAAAGCAAAAGACTGTGCTGTTGTGTGATAGAATGCGAAAAATGTTTCTTTTTTTTTTTTCTTTCTTTTTCCTCGGGAATAGTTTGGCTAGTCTTCTGCAACAAAATGTATCGAAATTTTTCTTGGAAGTAAGTGGCAAGATAACGATACCTAAAGCAATTTTCTTTGTTCTCAAGAAGCTAATCCATTTTAGGAAATTCTCTGGCTTACTTTGTTGTCTTTCGGGTAAAAGATATTTTGTTCTTTTTGTACTAAATTCGACGTGTAAGAAAAATGACTTTTTCTTCTTTTTTGAACAAATTACATTATGTTTTGTTCAGGAAAGTTCTTACTGAAAATCAATTTTATTCGTACCTTTTTACTTTTTATCAATAATTCATCATTATTATTGTGTTAAAAACTTGCGTCTGAAAGAATAAACTCGCAAGATATAATGATCATATTTTATATATTCTGAAATTCCTTTGAATTTATGTTTAGTCTTTCTAAGTGATGCAACGAAAGGATCGAAATTTTAAAAATTAATGCTTTTCCATTCATTGTGAGAGATAACTTTTTTTAGAGTCATTGTGTAACATTTGGGTTAAACATAATTCTTTTTTTAGGATAGAAAAGTTCCAAAGTATGTTGTTTTCAAAATTTAGATAAATACCTTTGGAAAAATAATACATTGAATAAAGAGAGAACGGCTGCGTTATTTAAACTAGAATACTAATACAAGAATTGTGGCTTTGAAGTATTAGAGTATGGAAGTTTCATAAGAAGTTTAATGTCATTTGTTGTAAGTATTTAACGTGAAAGACAATTTAGTGCCCCGCTATCTTAATTTACGAAGAACAATCAAGTTTTAAAATAAAACCAGAAACAAGTAAAAAATTATTCTTTTTTTAACAAAAACACAGCAATTACGAGAATTTGTATCTTATCGTGATAATGGGGCATTTTTTTACCATTATCCTATAAATATGTGGTCAAGGTCATGGACTCGCGTAGCTGGTGTGTAATGAGTTCGAGCCTAGTACCGCTGAAGACTGGCTTTGTAGAGGAAGCAGTTGCACATGTTAAGTCTTTCGAGGCTCAAAATCCTCACGTTGGTATATGTGGAAGTTAGGAAAAGGGATGTCAGCTCAGGTGTCGTCCTCTTTTCTTGAAAATAATTCCAAATTATGGGGTCTTTCAGCAATTGCCCTCGTGCGGCTTTATACCATGTTGTAAATTATGGACCGGGTGGTCTGAGTGGGTGGAGCGTGGTTGACCACACCGCTCAGAACCCACGTGGTCTATCTCGACAGAACCCATATGTAACGAATTCTGTCTCAGTTGAATCTTGAACTTGGCTTCAACATAACTAGATGTGCTGATGTTTACTCGTAATTCTTGGCTTCGGCGTACCAGGTGCCGTTGTTTATTGGGATATTTATCTCGAATATTAGAATTCTCTTTAGTTTCAGTCTAATTGATGTAATGGTTTAATTCGTTAAAAATTGTTAATTGTATTGTTGAAAGTTATTGTTTCCAATAAATCCAGGAAAAAGACAATTCTAGGACTCCAGAATATTCTTCTTATTATTTATAACACCACACACCGCGATTTTAATATAACTCTCACTCTGTAAATATTATCTTAATATTTACTTCTTATTTTGCTGCATCTTGAAAGAAAGTCCATTTGGATTATATAGAGAGAGAGAGAGATACTTATAGATATATCGCAAGTAGTAACTAGTTTGATATGGGATCAGTTGCCGTTAGTGGAATGTTTTGAAAGCGCACCAAATCGGCCTTGGATGACTAGAAAAACTATAATCACCCCAAATGGGCAAAATTTGCTTTTTAGTGGAATATTCTGTAGCGGTCTGATACCAAATTAAAAACAGAAAGAAAAAAAAAAGAATAAATAAATTTCAAGGTATAAATGTCACTTTGCATACCTAAATTTGTCATGAATAACAGATTATTCGAAGTATCTCCCATATAGAAGGGGAGTCCCAATAAAAGCATTTAAAAATGACAATTATAAAAAAGATGTAGTGTGGATTCCAACTAAAATTAGAATTATAAGTATTGATTTCTTAGTATCTGCAACCAAATTGTAAAATTTGGTTGCATTCAATGGTATCAAAATTGTTTTCTCTAAAAAGGATTGGTGCCATAAATTTCCTTCTTATTTATCATGAGATAATTTATTTTCCCTGATCTATATAAGTGATAAAATCGGAAGCTCTATCATTTATAATTTATTACAGATAAATGGACTTCAAGTATTTTTCAATGGAGATGAAGTGGCGTGCCCATCCGGGGGACAGAACCCGGTACCTTTGGTTCCGTTAGCACGTAACACTAGACAAAATGGTCACTTAAGTTTGGACGTTGTACTGGCATATATTAGATGACACCGTTACACGCAACTTTACCAGAGAGTCGGTGGACATGCAGAATTGTTATGGGAGTGTGTGAGTTGTTGCTGTTGATTGGAGGAGTTGTGTCACGTGAGTCGGACTACTTTGCTGTGTCAAGTAAGTCTGACGAGTTTTCGGTTGCTCTTTTTGTGGGTAGATGGTCCTACGACATTTCAGAAGGCGCGTTTTTCTCAATTAAGTGAAGGTCACCAATGAAAATGGCACACTCATCTGGAGGACAAAACCGGGTACATTGGGTTCCATAAGCACGTAACATACCTCTAGACCAAAATGATAACTTCTCTCCGGTGACTGTTACCGGCTTATACATATCATACTTCTGCAGAGACATCGATATTTACATTTCACAATTTAAATTGGGAATCTATTCCTGTGAATACATTTCTGAAAAATAAATTATGCTGTATCAAAAAGGCGGTACTTACGTATTGACATCAAAGCAGCCAAATTTGCGTCTCACAAATAGCATCGTTCTCCATCAAAATCTGATTAAAAAATTACTTTGTTTTTTCTAAATTAAGCACGTAAGAATCTTTTTGTTTTATTGATACAGCATGATTCTTATTACTCAAATTTTGCTGCGGTGACGCTAATACGTATCAAATATGGCATTTTACTACAGTTTTTTTTAAAGTTAGTGCCTGAGGTAGCGGTGGTTAACTCGTGGCAGGTGTGTCATGAGTTCGAGCCTGCACCACTGAAGACCTGCCGTGTTGGGGTTCGTGCACACTAAAGCTGTCAAGAGCTCAAACGTCCCCCTATTGGTGTGGTGTGGTAATTATGAGAGGGGGTGCCAGCTCAGATGTAGTCCTCGGTATTTGATCATGTTTCAAAATATCGAGGTCCGTCGCCAAAAGCTCTCAAGTAGCTGAACCGAGTGATGTTAACATTTACTCACTCACTATTCATTAAATGTTTCTAAATTTCCCCCCAAAGTTTTCACAAAACTATTTTTTTTTTACTGTTTTGATTTGGAAATAAAAGAACTTCCGTATTATACCATCGACCAATTTCATTTAAGAAAAAGACGTTCGTGAAATCTTACAATATACAGCTAATAATGGAAAGCGCTTCTTCGCAGTTCAGAACACAGAAAGAATAATAATAACAGCATTTGGCGACATTGTTCAAACTGGTGTTGTCCTTTCATTTGGTGAAATTGGTCGATTTTACTCTGCATTTTAAAATTGTTAGGTACTTTGTTTTTCCGTTTCAACCGGCGCAAGCGATTAAGTCGCCAAAGAATAATACAATCGACGACTAACGGAATATTCCCACTGGGAAAACTTTTACCACCATATTTTCAAAACAAGACGATTTTTTTTATAGTACTTCAAAAATACTTGAAAAACTAATGAGAACGAACATTTATTTAATAAAAATTTTTGGTACTATACGTAGGGTACTTTCGTATATCGTAACCGTATTGGCGACATTATATGAAACGAAGCATATGGTTGTCAATTAAGAGCGTACGACACATGCGAAATCAGAATAGCCCACTTGTCGAGTTATCTTAAACGTTGGCATTGTTTCGATAATATATATGTACCCTTACGTATTTTTACATCCGCATTGACGACATTATATGAAAACGAAGAAGATGCTTGCCAATTCAGCGCTTGCAAAATTGGGGTTAATTTTTTTCCTTTGAGCACTGGGTATAGTTGCTATAGTATGTAAGTGCCACATTGTTTTTGTGTGTATTGTGTGTTTTTTATGCCAAAAAAGCCGGCTTGGCGATATTTACGACAGCGAAATGGAAAAGTACAAAGTATCAAGAAGGATAAAACTTATTGAAGAACCCCATTAAGCTTAACACACGAAAAAAGAAATGTTGTCTGATAACTGGTTCGAAGCATTATAAAAATATAAACAGCACTGCGTCCAATATCGTGACCTATACCAATTGGTTATTTTGTAAAATGGTAATTTTTCAAACTAATCGTTTATTTTAGTGTAATATTTTTTTTTGTGTTGCATTGGTTACATTTTTACCACGGCGATGAAAATCTTGAATTAGCCAATGGACAAAGAAGCAATAAGATTTTTTTCGTGGTTAAATACCGCTTCTTTAGTACTAGTGCATAAGCACTAATACTAGCCAGTAAGAGTTAATTCATGCAGTCAAAATCCATTGCCAAATGCCATGATACACAGCCAAACAAGAATAAAGGGTGAAATTGTCGAATCGGCCTCTGATCCACCAAATTATGAAAAAAACGCTAATTTGGCGCGTTTTTGCATGTTGGTTTTAGAGTAGCAACCCTACTTCAATACGATCCAACTTCTCTCTCACTGATACAAAAATCAAAAGGGTCACCAGGTTTGGCGAGAAAACACTTGGCGGTATAAGTGGCCGATTCGACAATTCAACCGAATGAAGAAGTACTCGTGTATGCTCGAGTACAATAGCATTAATTATGAGCTGTCTTACCTTTCTTCCCGTACTTTTTTGATGAAAAATGATTAAAAATTTAGTGCCTAATTTTTTAAGAAAAAGAATGTAATGGAGTATTTTCGATTTTGCGGGATTTTGGTGTGATATCAAATTCATGACAAAAATTATTTGCATAGCGATATCAAATTCATTTCCTTACCTCTATTTCGCGTATCAGCAGCAACCGAATTTTTTACTAGAAACAAGTGTAGATTAATAGTATTTACAATATTCATGTTGCCGACAACTAGAAAAAGCAATCATCAATCCGTCCTTATAACAGGTAAATACCGGAAGAATTTTAGGAACGATTTGAACGTTTTTGACGTAGCGTTCAAATCGCGCCAAATACATCTTTGGTGACCAGTTTAGTTTTATCGTTTTAACTCGTCGAAAAATTTAGCAATTATTTGACGTACAAATCCGAAGCATATAGACATCAAATAAGTATCGGATTATATTATAGCATATTAAAATAAAAGTATCCCGAAATAAAGTTTATCGGAATATTGGTTGGCATTCATCGACTGAACTTTTCGGCGAAAAAAATTACAAATCATCATTACAAAACCCAATTATATCTATACTTCCATCTTTTTTTTTCTCTTCTGATTTAGACCCCGCTGTTATTATTTTTATTCATTAAAGTAAGAATGAAGAAAACTTTATGAAATGGTTACATTCAGAAATAGAAAATTTGAACTGGAGTTTTTTATTTAATATATCAGATTGTGCTTACTTCTGCCAGATGCAAAGATTCGTTGAACGCATACAATACTTCTCGTAATTTGATCCAGGTAAATCAAGTCATCTAATGAATAGATGGCAAAGTGGATGCCTGAACTGGCACCTTTCCTTCAATATTTACTTTTTACAAAAGTTAGGTCGCTGAGTCTTAACACATTTAATATGCGTCAATTTCCGATGTATGACAAACTTGTTTCACAATCGCAAGGGCATTAATGCATTTCACATTCACTTATCGTTTAGATATTCTTACTAACCATGTTGCCACAAATCTACTGGGAAGTGTTCGCTATATCATAACGCTAAATATAGATTTAATTCCTGGTATTTGCATTTAGTTTCTTTTTTATTCGAGATGCTTATGCCACTTTCTCTTACATTAAAGAGAAATTGCACTTTTCCTTAATAAAAATTTCATTTAAGTGTAAGAGTAAGAAAATAAATTTATTTATATAATTTGACAAATATGTCTCGTGAAAAACTCTAAGTTTAGTTATATTTTAATGTGTTTCATTTTTTTTTATCAGGTTTGCAAAATTTTTATTTAAGGAACCAGTTTTTCAACTTACATTTATTTAATTTTTGGGGTAAGTTAATGAATGTTTTTATTAAATTAAAGGAAATTATTGACACATTTATGTTAAAATGTATGAATGTTTGTAAACTCGGAAAAACAACCATCAGCTCATTGTCTATAGCCAATGTGTACTTTAAGTATAATTTTCATTCATATTCCTTATTATTTTAAATTCTGTACCATGGTTGTAGCGAATATTAATGTACCCTAATTGCGGGAAATTCACAAATCTTCTTGGCGACCATAGCAATCGGCAGACAAAAAAAAGAAATGTGTCAAAACGGAACACAATAAAAATTATAAATTTCAGCATTTTAAAAGAGTATTGGGATTTAAACGAGCTAAAAAATTAAAGTATAACAAAGCAAAGGCCTACTTTTATGCTAGAGTTCTAAATTCTTTTCACAGAAGAAATAAAACATGAGAGAGAAAACATGCAAAATCATTTTAACATTTTTTTGTTGTATATTCTTTAAACGCTCAGGAATAGAATTAAATCTCTCACGAAGTCTGAAGTCTTAAAATTTCTTCTCCATGACGTTGATTGGAGTTCCCAAGGCTTAGGCGTAAGTAAGACATGGGTTCAATATACAACATAACTTTTCAAAAAGGATCATGGTTTTCTGGAACATTTTCCCTGGTATACTCTTGTTCCTTTGTTTCCGTATAAAATATCCACTATCCAACAAGGTCAAAATCTTTCTTCCGCATCCTAACTAACCACGTGCACTCGTAAATTATCATAACATGTCCTTAGAATCATAGCTGTTTTAGCAGGGCAATGCATAATGCCACCAGACTAGAATAACTATAAAGTGATTTCAACCTATCTCATTCTAATTAAGGATTTATAGGACTGTGCACACAAAGACATGTTAAAAATTTCGAAATGTCACCTTCTAATTTCAGGAAAATAAAAAGCATTCATTAGTATGATCTAATATTCCTTTTCAGCTTCAGTTACAATTAGAGTAACTATCTAAAAGAATATATGTTGCCATCAAAACTAAAAGAGACGGGATTTAGTGATGAATATTTAAGGTGTTCCTAAATTTTGTCGGTACTGGAGCTGTTTTAACTAGGCTGATAGCAGTTATGAAAAATCATTTCTGTAAATAAAAAAAAAAAATATTTAAAAGCATTCTTGTTTTATAAGTTTTAAAATTCGTATATATCTGTAACTGGTGTTTATACTGGGTAGTGAATAATGCATAAAGAGTGTTAGACATTTTTGGGTACTTGAGTTTTATCGCAACCAATTGGCGACTTTATAGAAAACGAAGCATGTGGATTGCCAGTTCAAGGCGTGCAACACATAAGAAATCTGGTTATTAATAATTGTACACTTGGTAATTTATTAATAAATTTGCGATTGGTGCGATAACATGTAAGTAGCCATTTTTGTAATGATGGCAATTGTTTGAGGATGGTAGTGTAATTAACTTATAAACCTATGAGAGTTACCATAAAAGTTTTCTTTTTATATTTTTAGCTGAAAAATCAAAATTTTAAGACCAGAATGGGAAAAACATATAAACCGAAGAGACGCCAGAGTCGTAGATGTATAAAAAGTGACGAATC
This sequence comes from Trichonephila clavata, assembly GCA_019973975.1. Classification (NCBI taxonomy): domain Eukaryota; kingdom Metazoa; phylum Arthropoda; class Arachnida; order Araneae; family Nephilidae; genus Trichonephila; species Trichonephila clavata. The sequence goes on along the minus strand of BMAO01032356.1, from coordinate 640 downwards.
GCCTACTCGAACAAGAGGCCCAATTACAAGGTCAGATACCATTGTTCACAGAATAATCAACGAATTCCCTGAGAATAAAGGCATCATTGAAAAACCAGAAGTGAAATGCCAAGTAATGATGGGATTGTCCACTAAACCAAGAAGAATTATTACTCGTAGCATGCTTTCTGTTCTACAAAAACGCAACCTGCCTGAAATAGCGAATCTAGTTACAAATACATTAAACTCTAAAACTCTAACTAACATAAACGAACTAAATTATAGTTGTACTTCAACTGAAAATACTGTGCGCGAGACACCGTCGTATTTAATGCAAAGCATTGTGGATCAACAAGCGCCAGATGGAAATAGTGATACGATAAAACATAGTGCTATTGAATCCGTGAATGGGACAAAAGAAAATGAATATGCATCGAAACAAAATGTTAATTCACCATCCAAATACATTATACAAAATTCTTTACATCAATCAGTTGGAAAGCGCAATTTTGTCTCTAAAGAAGGAAAAGTTAAGAATTGCGTTAATTTTAAAACTTCTCATGGACCGACCACTGTAGAAAAAAGAATGCTGAACACATCGTATAAGCAAACTCCATATCCATCTCGTTCAATTACTGGTGAACAAAAGCAGACAGGAAAA